>BQNB010022604.1:11242-62820 GCA_026074375.1 Tanacetum coccineum | reverse complement strand
TCTTTGAAATTAAAGGCTAAATGGTGGTTAAGGACACGGATGGCATACATTCGATTTTGATTAGTTAAGTCGTATGAAAAAAAATGAATGAGAACTAAGGTCTTTAGCTTAAGCGTAGGCTTATTCATGATATTAAAAGGCCTTGGTTAAGTTTTACTTATTATGGTTTAACTAAGCGATCTAAAATAAAAGTAAACACGTATAAATGGAAAAAATGGAGTTATTGAAATTGTTATGAGACCTGAAAACACGGGGTGTTATATAAACGCCTTTCAGCACGATCCATCTCCACATGACAGGATCTTACTACCCGATTCCTTGCTCAATTCTTTCCACCGGGAAGGACCGCAAAACTCCGCAATGATATCCTGATGTTCCAACAACATCATGGAGAATCTCTATCCGAAGCATGGACTCGTTTCAAGGACTTACTTCAAAAAGTCCCTTATCATGGCATAGACTTTTGGCTCCAAGTCCAAATTTTTTATGACCATGTCAATCCCGTCACAAGACGAACCATTGACCAATCGGGCGGTGGTAAGCTTCGTTACCTCAATGCCAAAGAATCCTTATGACAACGAAAGTTGGAACGACCCAAGGGATTTCGCTAAGCCGGTCAAGGCAATCGCATTGCCTCAAGATGTCCCGAGTACATCCGACCGCCGTCTAATCGTGCTCAAAATTAAGTTCACGTTTGATAAACTCATCTTGCCTCCGACACAACCGACCTCCAATGAACAAAATCACTACCTCATGTGAAATCTGCAGTGGTCCTCACGACACTCAGTATTGCATGGAAGATCCCAAACAAGCCTTTGTTGAATAAGCATCCTCGCGTACCGATGAAGCGGGAGGTAAGTGGTATACCTTCAAGCCCGAGCAAAACAATCTTGGTGACAACCTATAATCCGTCATGGAAAAGTCACCCAAACCATAGGTGGAGACAACCCCAAAATTCCCAAAACAATTTCTCAAACCCACCTAACCAGTTCCAACCCAACGGTTCGATCCCGAACCGTTCCTTCAACAACCGTCCTTAAAATTTTAACGATCAATCAAATATAGAAGGCTGTTTCCAACTTCATGGCATCTCAAGACGCTAGACTATCCAAGTTTGAAGCCAATTTCAAACAACAGCAAAGCGAGATGACCAACAAATTGACATTGTGTTAAAGGCCATCGATCGTCGACAGAGTGGGCACTGCACCTAGCGATACGGTTTAGAGAACCCGAAACTAAGGACTCATCCAGCATCTCTGCGCGTTTACCCAACAATGGAACCGCAATGCTCTTCTTACCCGTCCAACTCAATCAATGCTATCAAGGCACATTTCAATGAGGCAATCATTTCCCAAACAAGCCTGTAGCAACCCGTGATTGAAATCGAACCACAACAACCAGAGGAACCCGAACCAACTCTTGAATATGAATTTAAGGATTTGCATCTTAACCTACCGGTTCTCAAAGTCCTAGCCCACACTCCAATCTATAACGCTATATTAGATCAATATGTAGAGAGCTTAGAACTAGGCAAAAATGGATCGGCATTTGTTCAAGGAGAAATACCTGCAAAGATGGGAGACCCCGGGCTATTCACTCTACCTTGTAGATTAAGGGACTCAAAACCTTTTGACACCCTAGCTGATCTAAGTGATCGTGCGTACACATAATTCCCACTTACCTCTTTCAAAAAGCTTAACATTCAATTATTTTGAAGTACTGACCAGTCCTTTGATTGGCTGACGAAACCAAATCGTACCCCGTTGGGATTGTTAGAGATGTAGAAGTCCACATAGGAAAACTGAAACTATTAAATGATTTCTACGTTCTCGATATGAAAAAGGACCCCGAGACCCCTTTGCTTGTAGGAAGGGGATTCTTAGCTACCGCCAACGCAGTTATAGATTATAGGATGGCAAAATACGTAGAGAAGAACGACTAGTCGGTAGTTTCCCGTGTAAAAGGAGTAGACTTAGGTGAGGAGGAAGCACCTTATTGGACCACACTTGGAAAAAGAAAATCTTATAAACCCCACCCTAGCTCGGATGGAATAGGCGCAAAACCCCCTTACTATGCTAGGAAAGACTTCTTAGACTGCCATTTGCCCAGAGAATGGGAAATTTCTAGAGATGTCAAGCTTAATCCTTTTAAGGATACCTTAGTGTTTAGGAGAATGGTAGAATTCGTAGGAGCCATACATATTAACCTCAAGTGTAACATGTGGGAATCAGATGACCTAATTAGAAAACCAATTAATTGGAACAAACCACCCAAAAACAGAGATGGAGCATGGCATGCCAAGATTAGACTAATTGATCATGATGGAGAGGAATTTACCAAAACCCTACAATCAATCCCCACTACTAGAAAGCTCTCCGAAGAAGAAAGTCCAAGAGAAATCATCGACTTGGACCACTTCTACGACACTTAAAGTGTGACTTCGAGTCTAGCTACAAGACTCGTTAATAAAGAAAAGCGCTTCTTGGGAGGCAACCCAATTTACTTTTCCCGCAATTATGAGTGTCGTGTGTGTTTTAATTCTTTATAGTTTGTTTTATTATGTTTGATCTATCTTGTAATAATGTTTTGTATTGTCTTTAACCTCGTCTTACTTTCAATCAAAGGTATTTTGCAAATAATAAGTGTAGGGGAATTTATCCGGCTTTTGAGCCAAGTTCAAGCATGTTAAATAAATTGTTTAGATTAATTCGCGTCAGTTTTGAGTCATATGATTGAATTGTTAAATCTCAGGTTTTATGCAACTATTTGTACAGGAATTAACTTATGGAATCAAGTGCAGGAAATTTTTCATCAAAAACAAAAATTTCATTTTCATAGAACGTGGAGACGGCGTCACGATTTACACGCGACGCCGTCACCACGACACCTGTGACGGGGTCACAACAACCCTGACGGCGTCATACGCCCAGGTCCAGAAAACTCAAAGTTTTTAATTATTTTTGAAAGTAAAACTTGCACAACATTTAAAATATGTATTCTTCTGTTGTAAACCTGCAAAACATAACGAGTTTAACAATTTTCTCATCCTATCTATCGAGTTGAACCCTAAATTCACATTGTATATATGTCTATCGCACATTTTACGCTTGTAGTTGTCTTTGTCTTTGATTACAGGTTATATTTGATGAGAAGAAGCTTGGAAGTTCTTAGAAAGTTTCATTGGATGATTCTCGGAGGATGATTTAACCAGTTATCACATGTTTCTTCTCCATTATTAAGCAAACCAGGGGAGTACTAGTTTCTTTTCTTTGTTTTCTTTTCCTTTTATTCGTTTTAACGGGTACTTCTATAGAACATTAGGGACAGTGTTCAACTTAAGTGTAGAGGGAAAATAAGCCTTAGAAACTATTCTTTTATTTGCCATTTTCTTTGTTCTTAATACGATGGGTAATATATCGAAACATAGCATAAGAGGTAATTTTTACCCAAATTTAAATTTTTTTACGACACATACCGACGAAAACCGAGTATTAATAGCGTCTCATGGATAGGATTTATATTGACTAGCACAATAACCTCCCAGAATTCCACCCTAAAAATGTGAGGTTCGCGCCTAGATCTTTAAAAATTCGGGTACCCATCATTGGTAACCCAAGATGATTTTATCTTTACCCGGTTCAAGTTAAGGTTGATCTGCAGGTGTGCATGTCTATTCCGTCGTTACGGCCATGTATGCATTGCCTTGTCACCTTTTCTGGATTGGTATCGGTTACTTTAGGATTATGAGAGTGTACCGGTAGCATATTAAATTCTAGAACTTGTTATTGTGATGCATCCCGAGACCGCATAGTAAGTATTAAGATTTGCTTGATAAGAGGCATTAGGATTAACCTATATTTTAAACCTGTAATTGTTACGATGGTCACATCGATCATATAACTATCCCACACCATTGCCATGCACTCATTATTAGTGCATGATACTCTAGTACAACCCTCCGAGCCTATCCTTTTTTATAGTTCTCGTAATTTTCTGGTGGATTCCAGATTATTAATGAAGAGCATTGTCACCCTTTAAACCAATTGTTACACCCAAAAAGCCTTAGCCTACTTTGTATGTACTCATTTTAGTACATTATTGTATTTAACCCAAGTTAATTACTGAGTACACAGTTGCTAAGTCCTTATCCTTGTAAATACTGTTTTGGGACGATTGGAATTCATGGTAGTATTTATTTCGCGGAAGAATAGGGAAGAAAAGTTAAGTCAATACCCCCATATGTTTGTCAAATGATCTCCATGTTATTTTGATCCACCTCAAATCGGGTCATTAGTTAGATTATAAATATCGAGCATGTAAAAAGCTCAAGTGTAGGGGTACGTATTATAAACCCCATGTGATGTATTATGTTATTGAAAAAAAATGAGAAAAGAAAAAGAAAGAGATTGATGTAGAGTTGTGTAGAGTTTGTATATCTTCGTCCGAGTCTTGGCTTAGCAACCAAACCAAAGTGTATTCGTGTAAATAATTAGCTAACCATTCCACTCCAAATTCACCCAAAGCCACCCAAATATATCATATTCATTTCCGTTTCCTTTATATGTTATCTTACACCTACACCTCACAACCCTTTAAAAGACCTCTTAGATAGTAATGAATAATACTTGCACCTAGCGGTGGAGGTTTGATCCTTTATCAAGCCTATGGTAATTTATATGCTATGACAGGTAATGAGTGTTGATTTTCTGTTTCCCTCTTATGTTATAATTTATTATACACCCGAGTGAAAGAGAGAATCCCAAACACTTATGTGAGGTGCTAGTGTATACTTTTCGTGCTTTTAATTACGAGGTCTAGAAGGTTGTGTTGTAAAATATTTTTAAAGAGTAGGTAAAATGACCCCTCATATTGTTATTGTCTAGGTAGAAAAGCCCATTTGCTTGAGGACAAGCAAATCCCAAGTGTAGGGGTATTTGATGAGGTGTCATTTTATACACTTTTTCAGGGTCGTTTAACCCCCTAAATCGTGTGTTTATGCCCAAAATAGGTACTTAATCGTTCCTTTTCAGGTATTTTGCATTTGGAAGGCATTTGGAGGAAATACACGTGACTTGGGCTCATTTGGAGAAGAAACGGACAAGACTACGGACCTACACCAACATTGCTCAAGAATTTCTCTACAGTGGCTGGAGACGGCGTCACAAATACAACGTGACGCCGTCACAACGATGATCAAGACGGCGTCACAAGATTCCACGACGGCGTCAGAGCACACGACCCAACCCATTATCTAGAATATTCTCTTTCATGACGGCGTCACGATTAAAACGCGACGCCGTCACAACGTTTTTCCTATATATACAAACCCGAATTTAGGGTTTTAAGTGTGTAACTTTAGAATAAAAAGAGGGTACGAACCCTAGTTCGTTTAGCAGCTGTTAGGGACGATTTTAGGGCCTAAAAACCCTATTGTACTTCCTCTAACTCATGTTTTAATCAAGTAAGGTTTACTTAATCATTCAATATGTCTTGTTGTGTGATTATTTATTGTTCTTGCTTTATCTTTAACATGCTTGGCTAAACCTCCTATTGTGTTTATTTATGATTGTATGAAACCTAGAATGTAGATCTTAGTGGTGTTGCTTCTTGTGATAGATGTGCATGTTAGGTCTTAGAAAACCAGCTTTTGTCTGCATCGCTGTTGATATGTCTAGGAAAACATGATTGTGTAGAAAGGATACCATCGGGTAACAGTCTTCATACTACCTTGCCCCCTAATATGGTTGATCCACTCTTAATATATTTCACATGCACTTAGTGTACCCTTAGGGGCCTTGTAATAGTCTTCATACTACCTTGCTTGTGCGTTGCTCTAACGAATATTTTTCTTTTCTTTTTTTTTTTTTTTTTCAATACTACCTTGCCCCGTCTACTATGGTTGATCCAATTTTAATGTATTTTTCATCGCACTTAGGAAACTCCTAGGGACGTGTATTTGTATTCATACTAACTTGCATGTGCGATGCTCTAGCGGCATAATAATGTAGACGGCGGGTTGTGTAATTTGTTCATGCTTTAGGAAATAGTTAAATTAATCAGCAAGGGTGACAAGGGCAAACAAAAACTAGCGAGAAGCAATCTAAGGTGTAAACGATTGATTATATAGATCACAATCATTTTATTTATTGTTATCATATTAGCGTCTAGAATTATATTTAGTGTATTAGCTATAACCAACAATCTCTCAAAACATATGATTTACTTGTTTTCATAATATACAAAAATACAAAAAGTATTCTTCCTCAACCCTTAGAAATTTGTTAGGAGTGATCAAAGGGACACTTCCAACCTATTCCTCGGGTGAAACGATAACAACCCCAAGTTCTTGACCATTACTACACTTACAAATCGATTAGGTGCATGCTAGGAGTTGTTTAAACTTCTCGTGTAGAAGTCCTACGACTACCGCACATCAAGATGGGTCTAGCATTTTTTCCTTAATATTATCGATGTGTCTAGTTGGGTAAATATTTTTTAAGGGATGTGTCTAGTTGGGTCTCCCTTAATATTTATAGATAGGTCTAGTTGGGTCTAGCATTTATCCCTTAATATTATAGATGAGTCTAGTTGGGTCTCTCAACGGGTCTAGACGGGTCTCCCTTAATATTAGAGTTAATTACATAGATCGTCTTTGTGGTTGTCCAAAATTGCAGGTTTCGTCCTAAAAGTTCAAAAATTACACTGATCGTCCCTGTAGTTGTCCATTTTGAGTTGGACGGTCTTCTGACCCGTTAACTCCGCTCTCCATTTTTTTGTTTATCTGTTGTTTTGCTCAGGGTATTTTGTCACTTAATAGCAAATAGTTTATCTAAGGACAACAATGAACATTTGGGTATAAACTTCCACCACCACCCACCTCCCTCACCACCACTGTCACACCAGCGTACCACCAGCCATCATTACCAAATCAATAACTCCACCTTTCTTTCTAGCAGTCACTTCAAAAGCTTTTTTCTCTTTATTCATTCAACAAGCAAACCCTCTTTATTTTCTCTTTATCAATCAAATGCAACCCTATTTTTGAATCAGGTTCAACTGGGTAGAAATTCAGAAACAAATTAACTCATTTCGAAAATTTCCATATGGTCTTTAATTGGACAAAACTAAAAACACGCACAATGACATATGGTCTTAAACACACACAAGTTGCCAGTTGCAGAACTGGAGATTCAAAAAGGTCACCTCTCCAGACCTTTCAGTTCTTCATGATAACTAGATTGTGTTAAAATCTTCCACAACAAACTTTAGGTAATCCTCATTGCTAATGTTTGATGAACTGACATCACAGTAAACGATAAGGATTATATATGAAGTACTAACTGAAGTCTTCCACCGCCAACCCAAGGTAATCCTAATTTTTGTTGTTTAGAGAACAAACCTAGCTAAAATTCACAAAGCGCTGTTTTAACACTCTTGTATCATCCACATTGTAATTCTGTATATTTTTCTAGTGTACACACGTTCGAAATTGGGATTAACTAGGAAACTAAGAGCGTCGTCCACCTGATATAATAAACTAAATCAGCTTCACAGATTACCTCAAACATGAATAGAATGATACTAGATTAAAAAAGGGAGAATACTAAAAGTGAAAACCTCTTTTTGGAACAATTTAGGAGTGGATGCTTTCCGTTTAAGAATATCTGCGGCCCTCAAGCTTTGTTCTTCGAAAGCTAATTCCTCTTGATTGATAATCTGTGATGTCGGATGCACCTCCAGAGCTAATTCACAGGCCAAGTAATAAAAAAAATTAGGCAACAAGATTTTGAGGATATGACTCACCTTTATTTGTAATAGTAAAACGTACCTAAGGAGACTTGATAACCATTGACCCTTAATATCCGAAAGGCTAGTGCACAAGTGGCCAGTCTGGAAAATTTGCTGTATCTAGTCCAAACCACCTAATGTTCAAGAATGAATCAGTTGATATATTGACACTATGATTTTTCTTTTTTTTTTTTAATTTTGAAAAAATGAACTCATTTGATTCAACCCAGTATGATAATCAGCTACCTGTATGTTTCTTCTAATACATTTTTGATTTCCTCCAAGAAATGTGATGTTATTCCCAATCTTTCAAGTGTGTCGACCATGGAAAGCCGGAAATACAAATCAAGAGGGTAAACTGTTGGACTGTTGTTCACCACCAAATTAGTTAGTAATAAGTAGGATAGCGCACTGTAGGATATCGACTAGGATGGAAGGATATAACAAAACAATCGAATACCTGCATCCCCAAACTTTTCTAAGAGTGAAGTTAGATAATGAAGATAATCAACATTTTGATTACATGTAAGAGCAGCAGCTGTTGCTGAGGGTGAGTTTAAGACAGACCCATTCTTCATCTAAAAATTTTAAAATTAGTTAATTTGTTTTTGAATTTCCACCTAGTTGAACCTGATTCAAAAAGAGGGTTGCGTTTGATTGATAAAGAGAAAATAAAGAGGGTTGCTTTTGATTGATAAAGAGAAAAACTTTATGTGACTGCTAGTAAAGATAAGGTGGAGTGTTTGATTTGGTGGATGACGGTGGTGGTGAGGGTGGTGGGTGGTGGTGGAAGTTTAATATTCAATGTTGCATGTTTGGTCCCTAAGATTAACTATTTGCTATGAAGTGACAAAAATACCCCTGACGAAACAAAAAGATAACGAAAAAATGGATGGAGTTACGGTCAAAGGACCGGTCAACTCAAAATGGACAACTACAGGGACGATCAGTGTAATTTTCAAACTTTTAGGACGAAACCTGCAATTTCGGGACAACCACAAGGACGATCTATGTAATTAACTCTTAATATTATTGATGGGTCTCTCAAAGGGATTAGACGGGTCTAGCAGATCAAAAGTTTTTTTATACGTTTTCATCTGTTTTTATCCCTTTTTATACGTTTTGTACTTTTTTTACATTTCATCCGTTTTTTAACGTTTTTATCCGTTTTCGTCCGTTTTCGTTCGTTTTCGACCGATTTCGACCGTTTTGTTACGTTTTTGTACGTTCTCGTCCGTTTTCTTACCATTTTGTACATTTTTCTAAGTTTTCGTTCGTTTTGTACGTTTTTATATGCTTAAATACGTTTTTGAACGTTTTCAAATGCTTTATCCGTTTTTATACGTGATAGCACTTTTTCTAAAAATGTATAAAAAGCGTATGAAGACGTATAAAGTTGTACAAAATGTACGAAAACGAAATAAACGTAGGAAAACGAAGAAAAACAGAAGAAAACGGAGAAGGACGTATGTAAACGAACAAAATCGTTCAAAAATAGACGAAAACGTACAAAAACGTTTAATAACGTTTAAAAACAGACGGGAACATCCAAAACGTTCAAAAAAGTTTGAAAACGTAAGAAAGCGTGCAAAAACGAGCAAAAACGGTCAAAAATGAATGAAAACGGTCAAAAACGAACTAAAATGGTAAGAACAAATGAAAATGGTCGAAAACTGTCGAAATCGGTAGAAAACGGTCAAAATCAGTGAAAAACGGTGAAAAACGTTCGAAAACGGTCGAAATCGTCAAACGATGGGAAAAAGGACGAAATGGTCAATACAGGTCGAAAAAGACAAAAACGTACCAAAATCATTTAATAGACGTGAATCACTTTGGTTACTATATTGAGCATCGTTGGCTTTTAAAAAAATAAATATTTTTTATAAGTTACTAAAACCTATCTAGACCCGGACCCAACCCATTTAGACTCAAACTCATCTAGACCTATGACCTAACCCAACTCAATCCACCTATTTTACCACCTCTAGCAGGAAGTAATGGCAAACTTTTGAGAAAGCTAATTTCTTCAAGAGAACAAAATAGTCTATTTTTAAGTGTGTTTCCACCTCCTTTGGATTCAGCTATTGTATAAGACACTTGTAATTTTGTGACGCATAACTAAGTATGCACTCTATGGTTATTTAGTCAGTTTGTTAACAGAATTATCGGTTCAATTATACTATATTATTAAAGAGTGAGATCATTCCCCCGAGGCTCATTCAATGCGCCTTTATTTTTTTTATACCCGACCCGAAATGAATTAAATTCCTCAACCCATCACCCCACATCTATATCAAAACACGTTATGTGCAAGTGTCTTCTTCCCCCTCTTCTTCCTATCACATATCCATTTTTTTATCTTCCTTTCTTCACCTCATCTCATATAAATCTTTGTATCTCTCTCTAAAACCAAATTGATTGTGTGGTTATTAAGAGATGACGATTGCCGTCGACTATTCGTTACCGTTGTTCATGGTGTGTGACGTTGGTGACCTTACATGGGTCCGCAGGTGACGTCGGTGGCTTTATATGGTTGGTTTGTTTTGTTGGGGATTTGCATTTGTTGGCTTTGATTGGAATCGACGGATGTGTGTCGAACTGAGTTACAATCTCTGACGGATCGAAAGGTATATTCTAAATATTTAGTTTTCAGTTGATAGGGTAAATTATTTATGTTTCATTTTGTGAAAATTTAATTTCGAGTTTGTTAATTGGGTGAGCAGTTGTGTTTTGTTGTTGAATATGGTAGACGTTGTGGGTTAAATAACTGCACTTTTGTTTGTTCGGATCACAGATTACAGGCACACCACCTTATGAGGTTGCTTAGTTGAGCTTATGGCTTATCCATAAGACTTCGGTTGCTTATATTTTGTTCTTATGCTTAAGCTGTGTAAAAATAAAATCTGCTTATTGCTATTTGAAGCAGTGTTTATGAAATAAGAATGATAATGAGCTTGAGTGCCCGTGATGGATCTCTTCGATGCCACCGATCTCTTTGTTGCCGCCTTTTATGGTGTGTGACGTTGTTGATCGGTGTGTGACGATGAGCAGTCTTAAGTGGGTGATTCATACAAACAAAGAGAATGCAAGTGTTGGTTTCTGATGGGGCTGGAATTTAATCATGTAAACACCGAATCTACATAAAGTTGTTGAGAAAACTTTGGAAAAAAATGGTTTCAGTGGTTCAGGTTCTATATAATCTGTAAGTTTTTCGAAAAAGCATTTGTTGGGCAAATGGAAGTCCATTAAAGTACACTTTCCCCCAACACTTGCACGTGGGGGGTACACAAAAATATTTGTCAATGGCGCTATTGATGTCGCACGTGATGATGGTTGGTAGTTTGCATATGAATTAGAAGCGGATGTAATATTACGTGGTCGGAACCTGAACAAGAAGAATGTGAATGTGAGAGGCTGTGATGATACAACATCTATACTTCTGATATGATTTGAGTATATGTGAGGTTATTTTCTGCATCTTGGCGGGGTAAGCTTACCGAGTTTGCAGCCATGGCAGATTTACCCTCCTTTCTCGATTACTTATATCTGAGCCTCATCATTAGCTTTTAACTTTTTGTGAGTCGAACTTTAGTTAACATCATACATTTTGCATTATACAATATAAACAAAAGGTTCGGAGTTGAGTTATATAATCGGCCCTCTTACCTTATTAATTTGTACACCTACATTGACTTTGACCCTTCTATCATATCGTAAAGCCACCAACAAACACATTTGACTCTCTCCCTTTCTGTCATCTTCTTCTTCCTCTCTCTGAATTCACCCCCTTAGTGGACATCCAAGGGACGTAAAGGAGAACGTATCAGGTATAATAATCACCATCTTTCGAAACCCTTTTTTATCTTATAATCATAAATTTATGTTTTAATGATATTTTGTTGTATTTGATTACAAGTCTGGCCTAGGGGAACTGTTCTTGCTTGTTTACAAGAGGTATCCTTCTCATGTTCTCATTCATTTTATGTGATAAATTCGTAGTCCTTTTTAGATATATATATATGTCGGCTGCCGAAATTAGTTTTTCTAAACTAGACTATGGGTTGGAAGCTCATATAGCACCGAATAGATTCAAACATTTATTGCAAAACAGGTTAGAGAGTGCTTGGCAATATAAAATCGGCTTATATAAATTTTTGTAAAAAAATGGCTAATCTGGATTGCTCATTGCAACTGTAGCTTTAGGAGCTGTTTGAGAATGCGTGAAATGGCTATTGGTAGCGAGTGGGAATGCATAAGCTGATAACAAAATTAAATTATGGAAGTATTAAGAAAAAAATTGACAAACTACTAGACAAACCTTATATATGATCAGGTTAGTATTAGCAATAAACATCATATAAGTTTGAATCATTTTAAGCGTCAAATTATGTAATAAGTATGATGGATACAATGATTTGATATAAAAAGTGGTTATTTAAAGTCTTTGTGTATGACTTGGTAAAAACGGTTTAGATAATAGTTATTTTGAGTATAGCGTTAGATAGAATCTCAAAAATCAACTTATCAGAGTGCAACCCCCCCCCCCCCCCCCCCCCCCCCCCCCCCCCCGTTTGGCAAACTATAATGTTCTGGTGTTTGGGGCTTACCTAACAAAAATGGTATGCATATGAGTTATTAGTAAGATAATTAGATGCTTTTAAGAACTACATGAAGAAATGTGATATGGGAATATGTTACTCTCGATCTCACAAGCTTCATTCGTTCTCATGTTGTGGACAGTGCAGAACACAATTGCAGGCGAGATACTGTGAGGTAACAAAAGGTGGAAAAAAGCTCTTATGCTAAAGAATTGGAGGCTAAAACGACATTTGAGCTTAAGGCTCTCACTGAAGAAGTCATGGAGCTGATGAATCACAGTGAAAAACAATTTATTCTCTCCAACTCTTTTCCATTCGGATTAATTCAAACAAATTTTGCGGCTATTGTTGATAGAGATCGAAGAAAATAGCCATACTTGAGGGTGATCTTGACCTTCAATACTCCACTTAATGGTGATGTGCAATTTTTTTAGTCATTGTTTGCATGCTAAAAGTATTTGGCTACTACTTTGCAAAACTTGGCAGTGCGGTTGTTAGTTTGCTATGTTCGAACCCCTTTACTACTGCCGCAATGAAACATTTAAAGGAAAGTAGGGGTTGTTTGGAATCGCACATAAAACTGCACGCTATAAAATGTGGGTTTTTTGGGTATCCTCTCGAAAATGGGACGAATGTTTGGGTATTCTTACGAAAATATAGGTTGTTTGGAATTGTACATTACCGCGCCATGTCGTGGCATTAGCACAGCCACACCGGATCTCTCACTGAATTTTTTTATTGTGTTTGCAGAAAAAGCAGTTAAAAATGAACGAAAGAAGGTTGAGGAGAAATATGTGTGGGCTATGGTTGTGTCTTCGACGGAAGGTAAACCGCGATTTTGATTATATATCATGAAAATACAACACTTATACTTTATTTTTCCATCATCAGAACCAAGCTCGGACTTGGCATGGAAAATTTGTTGTCAAAAAAATGCTAAAGAAACAAGCCTATTATTTATAATAGGCTCGATTTTTAATTTTATAATGACCAATAAAAAGATTGAGCTTCTATATAGCGTTAGTATAGAACTAGCTTTTCGTATATTCAATATGATGCTTCCTTATATATATTCTGTATAGTGTTGGTGCTTTGAGGTGGAAGAGACCAATGGAAAATGTATATATGTCTATTAGTACTGAGTCAGTTCTTAAAAGGGCGACTCAGATGGGATTGGGTCAACATGGTTAATTTTATAAGAAATTGTCTTAATTTGGATGTGAAACTTTAGATTGCCAGAAGCTAGGCTTATGACTTTTAAATAATCTAATCTAACCTACTTATTCCGTGACGTGACTGGAAAATGGATTCATGTATTGGATTGTGATTTGTAGGCGCTTGCACTCAGTCTCGGGCTGATCAAACTTAGGTGGTTCAACTCCATGATAGCTATATGCTGTGTGATTTAGAAAATGATTGACGAGAGGAAAAAAAATTAAAAACGTATAAAAGTCGTGGCGAGAGGTACTTAAAATAGAGTAGTCACTGGGCAGGCTGGGTGGTTGTGAAATAGGTACAAAAAGTCGCCTGTCTGTTTGCTGTTTCTTCAGTTAAAAAAGGGTATTTGATGGTTGTTTTTTTCTGTCAAAACAGGTGCGGTTTCAGGGGTGTTTGGTTGCTGTTTTTTCAGTGACGGAAATAAGATGAAAAGGATTATTCAACGCAGTAGAGCTCTATACCAAAGGCCTGTTAGTTTCGCGCTCTGCTGCACGGCTTTAGATTTTCTGTATTAAGCTGAAAGGAAAGAAGGGATTCTTGCATAACTGGACTCCATAATGCGTCTATTCGATAAAGTTGCTCTCCTTTTATAGGTATGATTTCATTATATCGATGTAAGTGCACATGATGATATATCCTACCTTCTATAGTAGTGCCGCAATTATGGTTGGCGAGTAGGGTAATTGTATCAAAATGGGTTTTGTTTTGGATCAAAAATGCGTTATTTTTTTGGGTCGGTGAGATGGTGACACGTTAGACTCTATCTATAGCTTGTGATAACCAATACAATATCAACATCTTATTACGTAAGACTGAAACAAAATAAGAGACTTAGAAAGTTATATCTAATAAGTGTATCGGATATGGTATGGAGATGATTTTTTTTCTTGAAGGATCGAGGAGATTTGATGTTAAGTGTATCTTTTACTTTTCACCGCGTAGTACTGCATGCAATATAAAAATGATTAAAGGCAATGGTTGAAAAGGGCCATAAGGGTTCAAATCAAAAACCTACAATTAAACGCTTTTAATCGCGACGCCAAACGAGAAGGTGTTTGAATACTCGATCAGTTTCGGCGCTGCCTCGGTTGTCTGTTACAATTATTCGTATTTAACTCATCTTGTGTTTTACCTTGCAGAATTAACTATATGGCATGAGATGCTACGAGTAGGATTTGCTTTTCTTTCATCAAGATTTCGTTGACTTTATATTTTTTGGTTGTGTGTGTTAAACAGGATTTTTTTCCTAATCGATATAGCATAAAATGGTTGCTAATTCTTTCGCATGTGTGTTTTGCGGATAGGATAAAGCGTGTCATTCTTAATCTGTTGCGTACCTGGTCATATGTCCGAAATTCAGGCTACGTCATCTAAGAAGATGTGCGAGATCTGGCAGTTAGAGGATATAGTGTGACACATATGAAGGTGTGCACAACGTTTTTGTTTTTTGTTTTTTTTTATTACTTTTTTGGAAGGTCTTGTTTAAGTTCGTTTCTCATTCGCAGGTTGTAGCCTACCTTGGTATATTGATATTGGTGATTGCGGACGTTCGTATGCCAATGACGGAGCTAGATTTTGTACAGGGAGGGGATTAAAAGATATTCTAACGGATAGAAGGTGGAATACAATAAATGTAATTTTGTAGATATTTCCCTTAGAGGAGTCATAGCTAGATGGTGATGTATTAATTGTGGACTATTTTTCTATGGTTCTATATTAACAGCCTACACCACAAGGTTTTACACCAGGTACTTGCCTTTGTTTTTGTGAAAGGCACAGCTTGGTAGTTCTTGCAATAGTACTATTGGCGATTCAAGCAAAAATAGAAAACTTCTCCAACAACACACTGCACACTACTTAACGAGCGTTACGCAAAGAAGAAAGGTAGCTTTAAAAAACCTTGTTACCTTAAAAATCATAATATAAATCGTAATTAATCAATTGCAACTACTATACATTTATATTCGGGTAAAAGACATAAAATACCCACTTACTTTTAAATTCGTCTCGACTTGACACCGTACTATTTTTCGTCTTACATACGCCAACGTACTTTCAAATATTGTTCCAATATTACTTATATGACCATAAAATAACTATATTACCCTTGTCTTCTTTACATCCACTCAAATCAAAATGAGTTGACTTTTTTTTAAAACTCATCTCCAAATTTAAAATTTTTTTACAAATTTTTAAAACTTTTTTTTTACTTTGTAAAATCTTAAATTAAAAAAAATTAAATCTTTTTTCGTCTTTTTATATTTAAAAAAAATTATTTTTTTTTTTACGTTATTTTTTGTAAAAAAAAATTCTTACTTTTTAAAATCTTAATTTTATTAAAAAATTTAAAAAAAAATTCGTACTTTTTAAAATTTTTAAATTTTTTTCTAACGAAAATTACTTTTTTATTACTAAAATTTAAATTTTTTTAAAAAGTTGACGAAAAAATAAAAGAAGACGTATTAAAAGTCGAAGGGAAGTAAAAAAGTAAAATAGTTCTTAACTTTTTTATTTGTTTTCTTAGTTTAGTTTTTTTTTTAAAATAATTGTTTGTTTAATTTAAAAAAGATGAAAAAAAATAAATTTATTTTAAATATTAGATTTTAAAAAGTACCCAAGAAATTTGTAAAAAAAAAAAATTAATTTTGTACGAAAATAACGTAATTTTTGTTAAATATAAAAGTTATTGTTCTTATGTGACAAAAAAAGATATAATATATATTTAAAAAATTAATCTTTAAAAAGTACGAAAATTTTTTAATAATTTTTTAACGAATAACAACGTAAATTTATTTTTTTAAAACTTAAAAAGTACGAATTGTTTTTTAAATTAAGATTTTTATGAGTACGATTTTTTTTTAAAATTTTGTAAAAAAAAATTAAATTCTTCACGTATAATAACATACAAAAACATTTTAAATTATTTTATGTGATTATTTTTTAAGAAGACAAGGGTAATATAATCATTTTATGGTTATATTAGGGTCAGATGGGTGATATTGGAACAATATTTGAAAGTACATTGATGTAGGTAGAACAAAAAATAGTACGTGTGTCAAGTCGGGACGAATTTGAAAGTAAATAGGTATTTTATGGCTTTTACCCTTTATATTTCTTCATTTTTTGTTAAAGTTGGTCCATATATATTTTGTTTTCTGCACATAAAAAACGATAAAAGGATGACCTAATAAACATACTTTATATGAACGCCAACTTTTGATTATTTGTTTTTTATATAATATATTAAACTTCACAATCATTTCATGACATACATCATTGATTTATTTACTAAAACAATACTTTTAATTTTTTTTCCAACATTTTAAATAAAAAAAAAACTTTCAAGTTGTCACCTAAGCAAGATAGAAAAAGACACATAAACTAAAATAATCTTAAATCCAATAATTCATAAATTGCCACTAATTGTGGGTCATGTGCATAAATCCCACAACGATGACTTTAAATCCTAATGAGTATCTTTCATTCGACAAAAAGTTTCTCGTATATGTTTTTGTTTGTTACCCATAATAAATAAACATCACATATTTCCTTGTGGAGCAAATGCTAGGAATGAAAGACTTTGAACAAGAAGACAATGATAATGAAATCACTTCTCCACTTGGTACGCAATATTAAATTCATTTACTCAAATGCATGTTCACCTGTAGTGTTTAGACTTCTTGATAGTTTGTATAATCTGCAGTTCAAAACAGCACCTATGTCGACGGATCCACCTCAAATTCATTGGAGGAGAATTCGCCGATAGAGCAAGTTGCTCTTACGGTACCAATAACGGATGACCCGAGTTTACCTGTGGTTACTTTTAGAATGTGGACACTTGGAACAGTTGCATGTGTTCTACTTTCTTTCTTAAACCAATTCTTTTGGTATCGCCGTGAGCCTCTTTCGATAACTTCTATTTCTAAGTCAGATTGCAGTTGTCCCTCTTGGTCACCTCATGGCGGCGATGATAACTGACAGGGTTTTCTTCCCGGAAAAATGGTGTCAGTTTACGTTGAACCCAGGTCCGTTTAATGTGAAGGAGCATGTCTTGATTACAATCTTTGCAAACTCTGGTGCTGGGAACCCGTATGCTATTCATATTGTGAGTGTCTGTTAAGCTATTTTAGGGAAACGTTGACTTTTTGGGTGGCGGTATTGTGGTTTGGTGACGACGCAGGTGTGGGGTTTGGTGTGGGGGTATTTACGGCGGTATTTGGTGGAGCCGCCTACATGTGGGTGGACCCAGAATCTTGTCCAAGTCTCACTCTTCAGGTAGCTTACCTTCAATATAAAAATATTCATTCAGCTATCAACATTTCTTTTTGAAAAATGATTGTTGTGCTTAATTACGATGCCTACTAATGGACCTAATGATTTGATTGGTTAATTTAAAAAATTGATTTGGTGGGAATTTAGAGAGAGAAAATGCATAATACACATGTACAAGTGATTTATGCATTAAACATGTATTGGCATGTTTTTAAGTCTAAATTTGTTATAAATGTAAAGAAACAAGAACACAAGAATAAGGAGTGAAGAATGAGGAGAATGAGAGAATTCTTATTCAGGTATATCAATCCAAGAGGTTACAAGTATCAAGTATTTATAGGAGATAAATACATGTAAACCCTAACGGGCCGGTTGAGATAAACTGGTGATATATAATAAGCCTATTAATTAGTATTATTTCAAACACTTCCTTCCTTGGATATTCAGCGTTTATCTTACGGGTATTTACTCGCCTCATTAAAACCTTTACAAGAAAACCCCAAAGGGATAAAAACTTGATGAAGGAAAAAGAGTGCAGTGCGCCATAATGCTCCTCCTCAATTTAATGTTATTTATTCTCAAGCATCGAATGCTAATCTTTGAAGAGTTGTTCAAATACTTTTGTTGACGACAAAATTTGTAATGAAGTCCACACAATTGTTGATGTTAAAGGGATTAAGTCATGCAATGAATGATAACAAAATTATGTGTAGTTCCAATTCAATATAAATGCATTTTGTTAGGAAAGTTTACAATGTGTCTATAAAGGATTAAAGAGAAATACCTCTCTATGAGATATTATTGCACAAATTACATCAACACCTCAACTTGCATATGTATGGTATTTAGGATCATTATTTCTTAGGACCATGTGCAAAAGCAATTTATGCATCCAAAATGATTTTGATCCATATAAGGATTCATTCAATTTGATCAAATAAAGTTATTTAGAACTTTATTAATTGTTTCTAGAAGTTGAAATTGTGAGTTATGCTTGAGGCATAACATATCATTCGTAGAATATGAGAATAAACCCCATTTTGAGGAAAAATAAATACTTATCTCATAAAATATCAATAAGATATTTACATCCACCGCGAGATAATATGTCTCTTAATAATCAACTTACTGTTTTTGTGAATTTATTTATTTCACAATTCATGTATTAAAGGACATAACTTTAGAGCTCTTATTTTGGTTTCACACAAAAACCGATGTATATCAAATAGATTTTACACATTGACGTGTATGAGCTTCACGTTCCAATACTTTCGTATTTGCAAGGTACTTGTCTTTTTATGTTGGTCAATCATTTTGTTAAGCGCATATTTGGATATTAATTGATTTATGATCCTCATCATGCATAATAGCAAGCAATATATTATATGTAGACAAACTTATCGACGTCATTTTGTTTCGATTCCATAT
Organism: Tanacetum coccineum; assembly: GCA_026074375.1. Taxonomy (NCBI): domain Eukaryota; kingdom Viridiplantae; phylum Streptophyta; class Magnoliopsida; order Asterales; family Asteraceae; genus Tanacetum; species Tanacetum coccineum. The sequence goes on along the minus strand of BQNB010022604.1, from coordinate 43,516 downwards.
GATTCAAGACAAGATATACTTTATTGAGATCTCATTAGCTATCTGAGGTTCTTTGGAACCTTAATGTCTATTGTCTCTTTATGAGACTATCATGGGGTCTTTTATACCTCGAACAACCATCTTATTTTCATGCTTCATATTTTTCATCGAGGATTTTATTTGGAATCGATTTGTCTACCATGCTTGAGGCATGTCATAAAATAAAAATAGTGTCTTCGAGGACAACTATAATCATTAGCACTAATAGCTTAAATTTGTTTTTGCCATATACTTAAAGTAAGCTATTAGAATTATCCATTGAAACAAAAAATTCATAAAACTTCTCTTTCGAGTGATCAAAAGAATTATGATAATACATCTGTGAGAATTATCAGCTACTTCTCACCACCTGAAGGTGAATAATCCTTCTTCTATATTCCCGTATAAGTGACATTTAGGTGGAGTAATTTAGCACAAATAAAATAATCTAAATGGATATGTTTTGGTATAATATAACAAACCAATTAAAAAAAGAATAATTTATAATAAAATATAGGCATGATCTTAATTTTGTTGTTTGTATATAATAAGTATGGCCCATACAACAACAAAAAAGTTTTTTTACTCCAATATCATTTAAAATTTAGAAGTAATTCATCGGATATTTATGATGAAATACTTACTCTGAAAAGTTATGCTCGTTTTGAGCTATTAATCATGCAAACTTAATTTTGCGATTTGATGACCATTTAGACGATGCATCGATTTTAAACTCTAAATGTTTCATATATGGATTTGTATGCCTACATATATATTTGTTTATTCTTTTCATAAAATAGAGGAATTGTACGTCTTCATTTAAGTTATATATTAATAATCAATTTTTTTTGAGAGATAACAACAATAGATTTGAGAAGAATCTTTATTCTTTTCTATAGTTTCACATCAATAATGACATCGGGATGGTGTAACCGGTCATGCCAAAAAATCTTATAATTACTGTCTCATGAAATTTATGTTAATGGTTATGATTACTTTTACTAATCTTTAATATATACGTGTCGATGAAGATACAAAAGAATAAAAAGTATCCTTAATATTAAACTTCCGTACCTTATACAATTTTTATGAATTTTTTACGGAGCAAAATGTGCTAGCCAAGATTCTTAAATCTATAGAATAACTGATGTAAACTCGTTTGACACACTTTAATTTTGCATACATCATATTAGCATTATTTGCATAAATAATACATTTTGAGTTTGCTCCTTTATATTTCTTATTTTGCCACTAACTAATGGTTTGTCATTTGTCAATACTACCTCGACCAATCAATTACCATTAAAAATATTTTTTTTAAACTATTTTATCATTACATTATCACATTCACATGAGGAAATTGTAACACCCCCCAAATTGGGTCGCAGCGGAATAATGTCTAGGAGCGTTACTTCATAATACCATTGCACAAGATGTGAGAGAATGACCTCTAAATGAGTCATTTGAAAAGTAATCTTGTACAGTTTAGACTCCAATGCACATCAGTTATGTCAAGTAGCTTGTTCACCTGAGAAATATATGCTTAAAAGTGTCAACATAAAGTTGGTTAGTTCATAGGTTTTATGTAAGTATAAATGTGATCAAATGATTCATAAAGTATGTATGACCATTTCAACCCTTATAATAGTCACAAAAATGTAAGTATGAATGTTGAACTCAAAGATTTGTAAAGTGTGTATTGCCTAGTATGTAATATCCAAAAGAGTGATCACGATTACACTAAGTTCATAAAACCGATGCTCTAACAGAAATAACGGACATGTGCTCTTACAGATGCCCTACCTGGAACACCCGAGCATTGATTTAGTGGACATGTACTCATACAGATGCCCTACCTGAAAAACCCGAGCATTTATTTATGGACATGTACTCACACAGATGCCCTACCTGGAACATCCGAGCATTTATTTGTGGCCATGTACTCATACGGATGCCCTACCTTTAACAAGTTTGTAAAGGAGCATGTAAACGAGTTGCGAAATCAAGTATGTAAGCGATGTTAGAAAAAACAGTGGTAATGCGTTTGTAATAGTTAAGTAGAATGAGTATGTAAGCAAGTATGTGAAAGAGTATGTAAAATAGTTTGTAAACAAGTTATGAAATCAAGTATGTAAACGAGTAAATAAACAAGTTGTAATGAGCATGTATTCTCCCCCGAAATTTGTAAAGTAATTGTAAAACAAGTGAAAGCAGGGTTATAAACTCACCTCAAGGTAATAGCAAAGTGATAGCAATAAGAGTGGCACGGAAAACGAGGCACGCAAAAACGATGCAAGAACGGCCTAACCGCAACCTAATAATATATTCATATGCTAAGTATGCACGCGGCTACATTTAGAATTTTAAGCACCCAAGTATTGGTGCTTGCGATAAAGATTAAGAAAAAATGAACTTTCAAAGTAAATTTTCGGGAACATTTTTCAAACTTTGAGGGTCCTATAAATCAGATCGTAGGAAATCCTCGGTCACGAGGCCGGTTCATATAAGAAAACTAGGGAGTGCGGTCTACAAGAAGTTAGTTCGGACATCTCTCGATTTATGGGGCTATAACCAAGCCTTGAATTTTTGCCAAAGAGGTCTGTACGGTCACAATAAAAAGATCAACACGTGTTAATAATAATCTAAAGGGCTATTTTTCCTAGAGTTTTTATGAAGTTTCTATCGGTTTCGATATTTGTCCGTGAGACAAAAAAAAAAAATAATCACAAAAAAAAAAACACCAAAACGAGCAAGAAACAATAGAAAAAAAAAAAAAAAAAATAAAAAAAAGAAATAAAACGACAAAAATAGCTCCAAATAGACCTGAACACTACTTCTACAAGTTTCGTGTTTCAAGTTTTTTCTATCGATGGGTCTAGGTTGCTTGAAAACGAGGTCAAAGTGCGTATAGTGAAACTCAATTTCGACCAAAAACACCATCAGGTGTGATGACCAAATTTTATTTCGTTTTATTTAGCAAAAATAAATCTTTCAAGGGTCGTAACTCATTCATTATTTGGTCTTTTTAGTTGGTTCGAAAACCTATGTTTAGGTGGATATGTGGTCTACAGAAAGATCTATAGTCCCGACCTTACCCGCAACCTAGGTGGGTCAAAATCAGGCTCAAAGATAGCGGGTCAGAAACTAAATAAATAGGATATATTCACTATGGTAAAAGGCAAATTTCTAAAGACCATATCTCGTTCGTTACTAGTCTGTTTAACGAGATTCTAACGGCAATAAACTCTCTACCACCCTAACTATCGAACACTCCATAGACACGACCCGCACCCGCGGTCAAACCGGGTCTGAACAGGGTCTAAAGTCGACCCATCATGACAGTTTTTTACACAAGAAATCATAAACTTGTTTTCTATTGTAAAAAATAACAAACTAGCTTCATTTATTCTAATATTCGGTAGTGTCACTATTCGAGGGGTAAATTAAAATGTGGTGTTTACGTTTTTGGTCAAGAGATGTTTTACGTATGCGTTTCTTAATGAATTCTAAATTATCAAAAAGGTTGTTTTTAGAGAAACACTTAGCTTTTCAAGTTACATCAACATATATGTTGATATGTTGACAACATAGATCATGCAATTATATACAAGAAAAGAAAGAGGGTTTCTTAATAGCTATATAAAGGATCGAACAAGAGGAAGGAGTAAACCAGAAAAGACTTGTAAACCCTAATCACAAGAGACTCTAACCGAAACACTTTTTCTTGGTGCTGATGCTACGGACCAGGAAAGGAAAGAACAAGACTGGAGGAATTCGTTTGGTTGCTTGAGGTGTACACGAAACTTGGTAGAGAACCCTAGTAAAATAAAACTAGCAAACTTCTTTCTTCCTTTTGCTCGTTACTAATGCTGTCAAGACCAGAAGAGGAGGAAGTACGGAGACTTGTGACGTATAACCACAAAACCCAAGACACTTGCACCCTAGTTTCTTCTTGGTTACTGTCGTTGTGCCGCAAACCAGAAAGGAGAGACAAAGAGGAGAAGTGGTTTGTTTGCGGTTCATATTGAACTCTTAACCAAAAGCATAAACCCTAATATGAAACTAACAATTTGCTCTTTCTTGTTTTGCTACATGTATTGTATCGAGTTCAGTAGAGAGAAAATGTGTTTATTTTTCTTATAATGTATAGTAGTGTGTAAGTCATCACTTTAGGACACTATTTATAGTGTTAGAACATGAATATACCACTTAATCAAACCATAAAATGGTTTCATAAGGGATAACGAGATTTGTAAGCTTAGGAAATACAGGTTTTTGCCTTATTAATACTAGGGTTGTAAGGATAGTACGGTTTTGTGTCCGTATGATGTTATCCAAGCTTAATCATGCATTTCTTTCCTCTTTCCCTTGATTAAGGCCCAAATACCACACATTGTAGGATACCAAGATGTACTATTTCGAAAGACCTTGGATACTTATGCATGCTTTTACCTTATGTTTTATGTCCCGTTTAAGTAAAGGATATGGTGTAGTTTAATAGATAGTGGTTTTCATTTGTGATTAATTTTTGAAAGTGTATGCATGAGTTTGTGATGTATTGAACCGGCAAGCATAGTATAAGATCTGATAGTTATTGTAAAATTTTGATAAATAAGTGTAATTAGAGTGTATTTGTGAAGTATTAGAGAGGTATAAGTGCATTCGTGTATGCAATAAATTATATTAATTGCTGAAAGGTAAACGTTTAATTTAACGAATCTGTGTAGTCTTTGTGAGTGGTATATTTTTATTATTCTAGTTATAAATTTATATTTGTCTGACTTAATCCAAAAACAACACTTAAACGGTCAATGTAACCGATCGGCGTAGATTCGTGTAGAAGAGGGTCGAAACTTGAAGCGAGGTTAAATCTCTAAATTTATTAATTTTTTGGTTATCTACAAATCTAAGTTTAATTCTACTCTAATTCTAAACCAATGCTAATCCTATGTCTTTAGTACTAATCCAATTCTAACAGGTAACAAGGTTGTCTCAGCCTGAAGACTGCACGGGTCTTGTGTAATATAATTAATTTCAAGACACTTAACCCACCACAAGCAACATTAACTTAAGATAAAAGAGCGGTCCAAGCCATATGTATTAGAAAACAGTATTAGCCATTTCATTAATCAAATTAGAAGTTTGGTTTGCTTAACAGTCAATTATTACTTAATCGATGTGGCTATCAATCTTAGACCTTAGGCGGGACATCACCCTAAAGGACCGAGAGACACATTAATTCCTGTCACAATAATTCAAGCATCCTCATAAAGCTCATCTTAGGGAATAAATAGCAATGGGATCTGTTAAACCAAGCTCAATAGAGACTTAACCCACTACTGCTTAACGAATGATTTATACACTAGTATCTACTTGTCCCCATCTATCGCAATGGAAACAGAACGTTATTATGTTGAATTATCTAGGTTACACCTCTAGTGCAACTGTTCACTTGAAACCAAAAGGCGAATATCTCCAATATCAATAGTTATGCCATAAGCGTATCCTAGTGCACGAATTTAGAAGGTCAATACTTGTGATCCTATTATTCTAGATGTAATAAAGTTACTATATGGAGAGCTATCCCGAAGCATCTAGATTACTTGGTCCGTATCACTAGATCCAGTTGAATCTGATAGGTCGCGTATATTAAAGCACATAAACAAGTATAAATTGATAAACATAAACAAGCATACAACGATAGATTACTCACAAATATCAAAGACACATATAATACAAAACCACGACATTACATATTTTCAATAAACTCAAATGGCTTAATACCCAAAGGTATCTACCTTCAAAGCATCATAATTAATAACAATAGTATATGTGCTTAGCCCAAGGGTAATCCTAACCAGACTTAACAAATGAATTTACCAAAAACTGAACGTTTACAAAAGTATTAAATCAATTACAACGTATCTCCTATGGATTAGACTGCGTTGCAAGACCTCTTCTGCTTTTTTTCTCCTCTAAAAATCGACTTTTGTGGTTTAGGTATTGAGAATATGATTTAGCACACTTAAAACTCGTTTTTGAGTTTTGTATTTATAGGGTCTGGAGTCGGTGTCGATACGGCGTATCCAAGTCATTGGATACGGTGTATTGGAGTTTCTTAGAGTAGGGACCACATTTGATATCTTCCAAAATATTTTATTCTCATATAGCTTGAATACGACGTATTACCTTTCATGGATACAGCGTATTAGACTTGTTTCCTTTGTGGTCTTTAGTGAGTGCAGGCATGGATACGTCGTATCTTTCTTGATGGATACGACGTATTGATTGTCAGAATAGTAATCTTCAAAATATCTTCTTTTAAGCTCCAAAATGCGCGCCTTTTGCTAATATTCACCAAGTACTCCGTAATTACTGCAATTCTCAAATATAAACGATTAAGTAACAATTATTTTCAATAATTATACAAAATGGATTAATTACATGGGATAAATGATGCTATAAAATAGACGTTATTTGATGTCATCAGTTGTGTACTTGTAATTTATCAAATAAATGCTTAACGGAAAAATCCTTAGGGATACATTTTTATAAACTTCTAAAGGCTACTTGAGGACATATTTGATGACATCAAATAACGTCACTTTTATAGCATCATTTATCCCATGTAAATAACCCATTTTGTATAATTATTACAAGAATTGTTACTTAATCATTTATATTTGAGATTTCCAGTAATTATGGAGTACTTGGTGAAGATTAGCAAAAAGGCACGCATTCTGGAGCTTAAACAAAGACATTTGAAGATTACTATTCTGACATCCTATACGCCGTATCCATCAACGAAGATACACCGTATCTGTGCCTGCACTTCACAAGAAACCGCAAAGATACAAAGTCCAATACGCCGTATCTAAAAGAACTCTCTATACGCCGTATTCAATATAAAGTAATAAAATATTCTGGAAGATATCGAACGTGGTCCCTACTCCAAGAAACCCCCGATACGCCCGTATCGAAGCCTTTCGATATGCTGTATTGACCTTTTTCCAGACCTTATAAATAGAAAACTCAAAAACGAGTTTTAATTGTGCTAAATCATATTTTCGATACCTAAACCATAAAAGTTGATTTTTAGAAGAGCAGAAGAGGTCTTGCAACGTAATTAATTCCCTAGGATACATCTTGTAATCTCCTATACTTTTGTAATCATTCAGTTTTTGGTATCATTCGTTAACTCGGTTTGTTTACCTTGGCTAAATTATTACTTTTGTATTGATTATGAAGTTTGAAGGCTAATACTAATACCTTTGGGTATTAGCCATTATTATAAAGATCTGAATGTTTGGTTTATTTATCTCGATTGCTTAATTTATCATTGATTGCTTGTTTATGTTTATCAGTTTATACTTGTTTACGTACTTTTGTATGCGACCTATCATTTAACTGGATCTAGTGATATGGACCAAGTAATCTAGATGCCGGGATGGCTCTCCACATAGTGATTTAAATACAGTCTAGACCAATATGACACAATAACGACCTAATCTTTGGCCCTTAATTGTGAGCTTAGTGGACCAGCAAGTGACCTAGGGATCAATGAGTATGTTCTCAATTAATTGGTAAAGACTTGGTTAGTGGACTACTAGTGTATGAATTGCCATTAAGCAGTAAGTGTTATGAGCTAGGGTTTAAGAAGATCACCTTTGCTTTAATCCCTAAGATAGAATATAATCAGCAAATAAGGATGCTTTATGCGGATGCGTTTAATTGTGACAAAATTCTACGTGTCTAAGTTTAAGGAAGAAGTACCGCCTTAATCTTAAGAATAATATACCACCTCGAGATAAGTAATCATTGTACTAAATAAACAAACCAACATTCTGATTGGATTAATAATGGTTAATACAGTTTTCATATATTTGGCTAGACCGCGCTTTTATCTTCTGTTAATTTGCTTGCGTGTGTTTTAGTGTCTTAAGTTGATTTTAGTCACCACAAAACCCGTGCCAGTCTCTCAGGCTGAAAACCCCCTTATCTGTTAGATTTAGGATTAACATAGGTTTAGCATAGGTTTAACATAGAATAGAATTAACTTAGTTTAGATAACCAAAATATTAATAAATTGAAAGATTGTTTCTCGCTCTTAGTGATCGACACCTTACTTACCACGAAACTCCCATCTGACCGGGTACATTGCCCATGAAAGTGTTGTTTTAGGTAAAGTCTGCAAAATATAAATTTAAAACATGAAAGCATAAATTACACCTACACGATGACACAATCAAGTTTTTGGCACCCGTCGGGGAGTGAAAATTTAATCTTGATTTTTATTTGATATTTTGGTTTTTAACATTAGATTAGTCTAACCCTTAGGATTAGTATAATTTAGATTAGTGTATATTATGTATATTTGTCTTTAATTGGTTTCTTAGTTTAATTGTTGGTGTATTTAATTGTTTTCTCTAATATACTGCTCTGGTCGAAAAACTGATTCGGCGTATCCACTTCCATTGAATACGGCGTATCTAACTTTCTGTCTAATACAGCGTATCCATTCTGTTCAGTAATACGGCGTATTAAATTATTTATATACAGCGTAATGACTTAGGTTTTTAATATCTTTTGCAAGTCTATTTCACGACATGTCTTTCTATCAAATATTCGGCGTACACCGTTTAATGATTTTTAATGATCCATCGAATGCAATAATGGGGTAGAATATGTGTACTTGTCCTATTTCCTTTTCATACTCTTTCGACTATCTTCGCTTTTGGTTGAATATTTCGATAGATTGCAACATTCAGGGGTAAGAAATGTGTGCATTCGGGACTTAGTTGACTTTGATGTACACAACATCCGAGACTTAATTTACCTTGGTGTTATAGTTTCGACCTCTAAGGGCTGTTTTGTGTAAAGTATGTGCATACGTGATAAGATCCTGCTGATTTCTTACATGTTCCCCTGAACGGATTTGATGCTTAACCGCAATGAAGAAATCAGATTTGCTGCCAAGGGGTAGCTACTTTTTGTAATTTTCTTAGATTTTTATAAAATCGTTTAGTATTTTTTATAATTTATTTAGATTAAAATCTTAATTAATTCATAATAAATAAAATAAAAGTCAAAAAAATATAAATCTTTTTTAGAAAATTTTCTTTTATCGTTTAGGACCTAGGAAAAATAGTTTTACATCCGTAGGGTTAATATTTTAAAATTTTGTTTTTTAAAGAACGGGATCGAATCTCGTTCTCGTTTTCTTTGCGTTTTTAGCCTTAAACACTTCTGTTTTTGATCTTGTTTTTTTTATTCTTTCTTTTTAGTCACTTATAGCTTATTAAAAGTAAAAAAATTCACTTTAGGTTTAAAATTCGATAATTTAGGTTTTTAAGTCGCGTTTTTACATTCCCGTTTTTAGGTTTTAGCTTGAATTGCTTTCGTTTTAGGGTTTCCGTTATTAGTTTTGAGTTTAAATCCTTTCTAGCTTACGTTTTTAGGTTTAATTTATTCGTTTTTGCATTTTAATTGTATAAAAAGATAATCAAATCATATCTTTAATCATTCAAGCATTGTTCAAACCTCGACTCGATTTTTAAATTCATGCCTCGTCGGGAAGAACGAACCGGGTCCGGTTTTAAACATTGTGGATAACGAAGTAAGAAACCGATACTTCCGGTAATACTATACTACTATCATTGATATTATCCTATTTGTTATATATATTTATTATATATTTATATATGTGGTAAAAGGAAGCAAATCAAGAATATTCTAAGTTTTAAGAATATATTGTAAATCGACTAGGACTCATTGGTGTATAAAAGGAGGTCCTAGGGCATAGAGTTTTAAATCTGTATAAAATCCAAACGAGTTATTAATAGAGTTATCATAGCTTTAAAGTTTTGTAATCCTAATACTAGGAGAGTATTCGTATTATTTGTAATAATAATATTGGAGCTTTTATTGTTTGTTGAATTGTGTGTTCATAGAATTATGTTTATAGAGTTACTGTTTCATTAAGAATTCTTCTTATTGATTAAAGATTAGATTTCGCATAATCTTTAATATATTCAACAAAGTTTCTACTATAGTTGTGTTAGATTTATCTAGCATAACAAAACCTTAACAAGCATAAGGAATTAAAGATCTATTGAAGTGGGATTAACAAGTGGTATCAGACCTTGTTGAGAAGCTTTGAATAAGAAGAACCTGTTTGAATACACAAGATCTCTTTGCTAGAAGATATGGATTCAGAATCTGCACATATGGTGGCTTCATCTAAGGTTCCAATGCTCAAACCTGGTGAGTTTGAGTTATGGAGGATGAGAATAGAACATTACATCCAGATGATTGACTATGCTCTATGGGAGGTCATAAAGAATGGAAACACTGCACCAAAAACAACAGTTGTGGAAGGTGTTGAGAAAGTAATACCTCCTACAACTGCTGAAGAAAAGGCTTAGAAGAGGTTAGAAGTAAAGGCCAGAAGCACCTTGATGATGGGAATACCTAATGAATATCAGTTAAAGTTTAACTTTATCAAGGATGCTAAGTTGCTGCTGGAAGCTATTGAAAAGAGGTTTGGTGGGAATGCTACAAAGCAAACTCAAAGAAATCTCTTGAAACAGCAGTATAAAAACTTCATTGCTCCTAGCTCAGAAACCCTTGATCAAACTTTTGTTAGGCTTCAAAAGCTTGTGAGTCAGTTGGAGATTTTGGGTGAAATACTTTCACAAGAAGATATGAACCAGAAGCCGTTGAGAAGTTTGTCACCAGAATGGAACATACATGTTGTTATGTGGAGGAATAAGCCTGAATTAAAGACAATGAGCATGGTTGATCTCTACAACAATCTCAAAGTATATGAACCAGAAGTTAAAGGGACATCAAGCTTCAATACAAGCACACAAAACATGGCTTTTGTATCCTCTAACAACTCTAGCAGCACTAATGAAGCAGTTAACACGACTCATGGAGTTTCTACTATTAGCACTCAAGTCAGTGCTACTAACTCTACAAATGTTGATAACTTGAGTAATGTTGTGATCTGTGCATTCTTACTAGTCAACCAAGTAGTCCTCAACTTATAAATGAGGACTTACTACAACTCCATCCAGATGACTTAGAAGAGATGGATTTGAGATGGTAGATGGCTATGTTGACTATGAGAGCTAGAAGGTTCTTGAAGAACACTGGAAGGAAGGTGACTATTAATGGTAATGAGACCATTGGGTTTGATAAGTCCAAAGTGGAGTGCTACAACTGCCACAAGAGGGGACACTTTTCCAAGGAATGCAGAACTCTAAGAAACCAAGAAAACAAGAATAGGGAAAGCACAAGAAGAAGTGTGCCAGTGGAGACAACTACTTCCAATGGTTTGATCTTATGTGATGGTCTTGGTGATTATGATTGGAGTGATCAATCAGAAGAAGGTCCAACTAACTTTGCACTTATGGCTTACTCTTCTACAAGTTCTAACTCTGAGGTATCTACTGATTCAAACTATTCATCATCTTGTTTGGAAAATGTTAAAATTATTAAAGAACAAAATGAACAACTTTTAAAAGACTTAAGGACATCTAAGTTAAATACTATTGCTTATAAAACAGGTTTAGAGTCTGTAGAAGCAAGACTTCTAGTTTATAAGAAAAATGAGTCTGTTTATAAAGAAGATATTAAGCTCTTAAAATGTGAGATTTATTTAAAAGAAGTATCCATTACATAGCTTAGGAGAAAGTTGGAACTGGCTCAAAACAAAAAGATGAAATTCAGCTAACTTTAGAAAAATTTGAGAATTCATCTAAAAACTTAAACAAACTACTAGATTGTTAGATAGTTGATAAGTGCGAAACAGGTTTAGGGTATAATGTTGTTCCACCTCCCTATACAGGAAACTTTATGCCTTTAAAACATGATTTATCTGGTCTAGAGGAGTTTGTAAATGAGCCTATAGTAAATGAGCCTACAGTTAAGAAGTCTGTAGTTGAGACTAGTGAAGCTAAGGCTAGTGCAGACAAACCTAAGGTTGTCAGGAAGAATAATAAGGCTCCAATTATTAAGGATTGGGTGTCTGATAGTAAGGAAGAAGATATGCCTCAGGCTAAGAAAGAGAAGAAAACAGTTAAGTCTAGTTTTGCTAAAATAAAGTTTGTTAAATCTAAAGAGCAAGTAAAATCTCCTAGGAAAACAACTGTTAAACAAGGTAATCAAAATAGGCTGAACACACGTAGTCCTAGAGGAAACCAAAAAAACTAGAATAACATGATGTGTCAAAGATTAGGAAGTAATTTTGAGATGATTAACAAAGCTTTCTATGTGTGTGGAAGTTTTGATCACCTATAGTATGATTGTGATTACCATCAGAGACAGTTTAATAATAGGAAGATGGTAAAACCAGTATGGAACTATACTCAAAGGGTGAATCACTAGAATTTTTCTAGAATGACTCACCCCATTCCTAAAAGGATCATGGTTCCAAAAGCAGTATTAATGAGGTCTGGCCTAGTATCACTTACTACTGCTAGACCAGTTAATACTGCTCAACCCAGAACAACAGTGAATAATGCAAGACCAATGACAAATGTTTTTCCATAAATCGTGAACTTCTACATGTTAAAAGCGCACATCAAGCTAGGTGGAATAGTGAGGTATAGGTAAGTGAGATTATGTTTGAACCAAACCTAACCGTTGTAATGTAGTATAGGTAAGTCCAGGGGATTGATCGTTCTCTAGGGGAATAGTGAGGTAGGTTCGAAGTGTATGTCGCCTAAATCTAAAGGTTGAGGGATGATTCTTTTTGGTCTTTTATTGGTTTAAATGAAAGCAAGTAAATCTTGGGTTTTAGCGGAGGGTTTTGATTAAGCTAATAAATAATCCTAATTATAAATAAAATAAGCAAGAAAACAATGATGCAAAGAAGTGTATTTACTTAGATGAAATTCTCCCTAATCTTGCATATGTATTATGCTTAACTAGTTAGATGGATTATTGATGGGGGTTTATGACTAATATAGCTTGGTTAAGCGTTCGCATCCGCTCGCCCTTCTACACCTGTAGCCAATGTCTATGAGGTTGCTCAATCGGACACGAACACAAGCATAAAGCATTAAGATTTCCACTATCATACATAATTCGACCTAACATGACCTTAGGTTGCCAAGTATCACTAATTAGCCTAAAGGTTGCTCTTTTGACTAACTAACACACACTCACATACAAACCGCCAATTAACTTGTCCATGCTTAGGTTGCTAAGTCATGTCTCTTAAAGGCCTTTAGGTTGATAAATGACCAAGAATAAACCAATTACACGTTAAGGTTGCCTAATCATGCAAACTAGTTTATTACAAATCAATCAATCGATTATAGAATGAAAGCGTATGGATCTTCGATCAAACATGCATAATAAACATCAATAGTAATAAACTAACACAAATACACAATCAATCTCAGGGATTATAACATCTAAGCAAACACTAGATGAATTAACCAAGCATACTTAATAGAGAATAGAAATCATAATCAACAAAATTAATTGAAGACATGAATTAAGATAGAAGTGATAATCAAACCCTTACAAGATGTTTATGGATTGAATTAGACCCTTTAAGTTGCTAGGGTTTGGGGCTTGATAAAAACGAGGTTATGATGTTGTATTTATAGGCAAAACCTAAACCGACCTTCCCGATGCCGTCACCAAAACCACAACGCCGTCACGACGTCTGCTCTCACGAGAGTTGTAGATTTTCTCGTTCTGAACGCGTGGGCTATTGAATCGTCGAAATCCGAGTTTGTAAGAAGGAGTTATGATCAAAACAATATCTAGTACTTCGCGCGCACGTCGAATGATCATCTTTATCTAGAATCTTCTAGGGTTTCTTTAGGTCGGCTACGTTATGACGCCGTCACCAAATCTTAGACGCCGTCAATAGAAAGATCGTGGTGGCGATTCTTTATGCCTGCGATGCCGTCTCCACGTTTTGTAAGCAATATTTCTTCATGGATTTGGTGTAGGTCTGTAATCTCGTCCGTTTCTTCTCCAAATGAGCCCAAGTCACCTGTAATTCATCCAAATGAGAAATACCTAAAAAGGAACGATTAAGTACCTATTTTGGGCATAAATACACGATTTTAGGGGTTAAACGACCCCGAAAAAGTATATAAAATGACACCTCATCAAATACCCCTACACTTGGGATTTGCTTGTCCTCAAGCAAATGGGCTTTTCTACCTAGACAATAACAATATGAGGGGTCATTTTACCTACTCTTTAAAAATATTCTACAACACAACCTTCTAGACCTCGTAATTAAAAGCACGAAAAGTATATACTAGCACCTCACATAAGTGTTTGGGATTCTCTCTTTCACTGGGGTGTATAATGAATTATAACATATGGGGGAAACAGAAAATCACACTCATTACCTATCATAGCATATAAATTACCATAGGCTTGGTAAAGGATCAAACCTCTACCGCTAGGTGCAAGTATTATTCATTACTATCTAAGAGGTCTTTTTAAAGGGTTGTGGGGTGTAGGTGTAAGATAACATATAATGGAAATGAAAATGGATGGGATACATTTGGGTGGTGACTTTGGGTGAATTTGGGGTGGAAGGGTTAGCTAATTACTTACATGAATACACGCTGGTTTGGTTGCTAAGCCAAGACTCGGACGAAGACATACAAAGTCTACACAACTCTACATCAATCTCTTTCTTATTCTTTTCTTATTTTTTTATAACATAATACATCACATGGGGTTTATAACACGTACCCCTACACTTGAGCTTTTACATGCTCGATATTTAAAATCTAACTAATGACCCATTTTGAGGTGGATCAAAATAACATGGAGATCATTTGACAAACATATGGGGGTATTGACTTAACTTTTCTTCCCCATTCTTCTGCGAAATAAATACTACCATAAATCCCAATCGTCCCAAAACTATATTTACAAGGATAAGAACTTAGCAACCGTGTACTCAATAATTAACTTGGGTTAAATACAATAATGTACTAAAGAGGAGTACATACAAGGTAGGCTAAGGCGATTTGGGTGTAACAATTGGTTTAAGGGTGACAATGCTCTTCATTAATAGTCCGGATTAACCAGAAAATTACAAGAACTGTGAAAAAGGATAGGCTCGGAGGGTTGTACTAGGGGGTTATCCACCCACTAGAAGGTGAGTGCATGGCAAATGGGTGGGATAGTAAATAAGAATCGTTGGGATAATCATGACCATTACAGGTTTAATGCAACATAGATTAATTCTAATGACTCTATCAAGCAAATCCAATACTTACTACGCGGTCCTCGGGGAAGCATCACAAAAACAAGTTTAGAATTTAATAGCTACCGGTACAAACTACCATAATCCTAAAATAACTGATACCAAGTTCCAGAAAAGCGACAAACCATGCATACACATCGTAAATACAGAATAACACACATCGATTGCTCACTGAGAGTCCTTAACTCGAACAAGCAAAGGTAATACATATCTAAGGGCGAACCCACATTATGGAGGTGGAATTATGGAGGTATTTGTACAATTCATATAAATTCTTATCCTGATACGCATATTACTCGGTTTTTTATCGTATGTGTCCTATAAAGTTTAAATTAGGGTAAAAAATTACCTTTTATGTTAATTTCAAAATATTACCCATTAATTAAAGGACAAATCAAATGGAAAATGGAAAGACATAGTTTTCTAAGACTTATTGTTCCCACCTAACACTTAAGTTGAACATTGGTCCCCAGAAGTTCTCTAGAAGTACCCGTTAAAACAGATAAAAGGAAAAGAAAACAAGGAAAAGAAACTAGTACTCCCCTGGTTTACTCAATAATAGAGAAGAAACATGCGATAACTGGTTAAATCGTCCTCCAAGAATCGTCTAATGAAACTTCCTAAGAACTTCCAAGTTTCTTCTCATCAAATATAACCTATAATCAAAGACAAAGACAACTACACCAAGTGTAAAATCCACGGGTGAATGATAAATACAACCTCATTAACTAAGTTTAGACTCTACAAAAGCAATAAAGATAGGATGAATGAATTGTCAAACTCATGGTTTTGCAGGTTTATAAAAGAATTTACTCTTTCTAGGTGTTGTACAAGTTATATTTTCAAAAATACTTAAAAATTCTGAATTTTCTAGTAACTGGCCTCATGACGCCGTCAGGAATATCCTGACCCCGTCACAAGTGTCACGGTGACGGCGTCGCGTGTAAATCGTGACGCCATCTCCACAATCTGTGAAAATTCACTTTTTGTTTTTGATGAAAAATTTCCTATACGCAATCTTCTAAGTTATTTCATGTACCAAATACTGCATAAAACCCGAGATTCGACAATACAATCATATGACTCGAAACAAACACACAAGACACACCTAATATGCAAGAAATAAAAGAGGTACTCGTAGATTGGAGTCATCCATGTGCGTCCTTCTTTTTCTACTACCGCTAGCACTTCCTTTTCTTTTATTGATTTTTCTTTGAGCTCCTCTACAAGTACTTGTTTGCTCAGGTGGGTGAAACTGGTAGATGCCATCTTGCTTAGCGCGTCTGTTTTTTTGTTCTCTCATCTAGGTACTTGTTTAATAGAGAATTCCTTGAAAGTGCTGGTAAAGGTTCTGACCTTCTCCAAGTATTTGATCATGCCTGGCTCTTTTCCTATATAAGTTCCGTTTACTTGATTAGCCATAAGCCGCGAATCTACATTTGCTTGAAGATTTTTTATACCCATTTGCTCTGCTATCCTGAGGCCGGCTATTAAGGCTTCATATTCTGCTTCGTTGTTGGTGGCGTCGAACCTGAACCTTAAAGCATATGTGAATTCCATTCCTTCCGGATTCGTAAGTATTAGGCCGGCTCCAGAACCATCTATGCATGATGACCCGTCTGTGAATAATATCCATGGAGGAAGTTCTTCTTCGTCCTCCATAGGTGTATCTGAGGGGTCATCTTCCGGACGCTCCACAATGAAATCCGCTAGAATTTGTCCCTTAATTGACATTGTTGGTCTATAGTGGATGTCATGTTCTTCTAGCTCAAAGCTCCATTTGAGCAGTCTTCCTGTAACCTCTAGATTTTACAGTATCTGCTTTATTGGTTGATCCGTGATTACAATGATTGTGTGTGTCTGGAAATATCTTTTTAGTCGCTTGCTAGCACTTACCAGAGCAAGTATCAGCTTCTCCATTGGAGTGTAATTGATTTCCAGACCTTGTAATGCACGGCTGACGAAGTAGATGGGCACTTGTTTCCCGTCCTTTTCCGTCATTAGGACTGCACTGATACCTTCCTTTGCAGCCGCCAGATAGATGATTAATTCCTCTTTCTCTTTTGGTGCGGTTAACATAGGTAACTCCACTATCAATTTTTTCATTTTCTTGAATGCCATTTCCGCTTTCACAGTCCATTGGAAGTCACTTTTCTTTGTGCATTTCTTCAGAGTTTTGAAGAATGGCAATGATTTTTTGGCTGATTTAGACAGAAATCTGTTGAGGCTTGCCAGCTTCCCATTTAATCTTTGCACGTCCTTCAAACACTTTAGAGATGGCAGACTGAGGACCGCTTCTATCTTATCCGGACATACCTTTAATCCGTCAGCGTTCACTTTGTACCCCAGAAACGTGCCTTCTCTCATCCCAAAGGTGCATTTTTTGGGATTTAACTTCATGTTTATTTCTCTGAGGGTTTTGAATGTTTCCTCAATGTCTCTGATTACTTCTTGTTCTGTACGGCTTTTAATGACTAGGTCGTCCACATATACTTCAAAGTTCCGGCTAATTTATTTTTGGAAAGCTTTATTCACCAGACGTTGGTAAGTTGCTCTAGCATTTTTTTAATCCGAACAACATTCTTGATTTTATTAATGGAGGTTTTGAGGGTTTTTGGTTTGAGTGTGTGTTCGTGTGAGGAAGAGAGCGGGCAAAGGGGGTGTTTGTTTAAAATCCTTTTTGGGTTTTGGCAAGAATGCCCCCTGAGGTTTAATGGTATTTATAATTTTTCTTTTAAACTTTTCCTAAGGCAAATGAAGTTTCCCATATTTCAAAACTAGCCCCTAAGGTTTAGTCAACAAGAAAAAATTAACATTTTGCATTAAAACCCCTATAAGATTAAACATATATCAAATAAAGCCCAATTGAGTTAAACTTATCAACTTCCCTTTAATTATTCACCCGATATGATTAAAACCTTTCCGATTATCATTTTATTATAATGAAGAAGATGATTTTGATAGTTTCTCCCCCTCAAATAATGACCCATTTTTTATTGAAAGAGCTGTAGTCGTTATTTGATGGAACAAAATTGTCTTAGAAAAATGATTTTCTGATGAGTCTGAAAGATGATTATTTTGTAATTTGAAAATCAACACCCACAAAAAATAAGATTTCTCTTATTTTTACACATAAGCGCACTGACACGTAGACTTACGGAATAAGGAAGCACGAGTTGTGATGCAAAGTAATCACAAACCTTTGAATGAATATAAAGTAATTCATTCCCGAGAAAAATAAATTTCCCGTTGAGAGGTCAAGTTGTCTTTTTGACGACATACTCGCCTTGAAGATAATGATCGGGTTCCTATCAAAATTAATAGCAAGCCATATGACCTGATTTCTATTCTAACTTTATTTACAGCTTTGTGCCATTGTTGAATGACATTTCTGAAGCCGTAAATATTATCGATTCTAAAAATCAAGTCATGAAAACATATTTTTAGTTTTTTGATTTTTCTAATTTTTTAATTTTGTATTTTTCTTTTATTCATGTGATCTTAACAAATAAACGTCGAATAAGTACTTATGTCTATACGATATATATGGTTATCTGAATGCAAATATTGTGACGGAACAATTTTAAAATGACTTAATCTATTTAATGCTATTTAATTTTACTAAAATGACTTTTCATGTTTTTTTTGTAAAGGGTTACCCCGGTAAAGTATATTAAAACCGAAAATGTTAAGTACAAATGGAATGTGGATAAAGAACCACATTAACCTCAAGCTAAACAGCTTGATAAACACCTAAAACAAGTGCTTATGACATGCCATAAACACTTACAACTCTATAGACAACTAATTGTAACTAGAACCAATGACTCTACTAAACAAGCTAACCAGCAGCAGTGAAAGATGAACTTCCACCGATTTTTGTATTTGGAAATAAGTTAGCTGATTCATCATACACATTTTCAAAATGTTCTTCTTCATCTTCTTCCTTATCATTCAAGACAAAATAAGAATTAGACGTGGTGATATTATCTTTCGTAGGAGAATTGCCAGCGGTCTTCAACATAGATGATGATTTAGATGCATTACCCACATTAGTAGCTTCCTTCTTTGGTGCGCTTGTAGTCGCCTTTGGCTCATGTCTAACGTTTTGTTTAACCAAAGGACCAGCAAACTGACCACCATTAGTAGACTTAGATTTACCTTTCCTCTTCTTCTTTTTACCCATCGTTTGGAAATCATCATTAGTCTTTTGAATAGTAGGAGTAACAACATTAGAAGTAGTAACAATAGGAGGACTCACCGCCTTTTAAGGGCAATGGTCATGAACATGACCAAATATCTTACATATATCACACCTGGGCGGCCTCCATTCATACTCAATACGGATGGTTTCTTTGGTGAAACCATCCCCAGTAAGTAAAGGAATGCCAATAGTAACAACATCCACGAGATCAGCCTCTGGATTTACTTCAATTAAGCACCTAGCAAAGCTACTCCTACCCTATGATCATTACACATGAGACTTGTGTATGAATCAAGCATAACAGGTTTGTCAATAAATGTAGCAATTAAGCTAATACCATCCTCTTCAAAAACATAAATAGGAACATCATGCAATTTAACCCATATCAAAATACGAGTCAATTCTTCTTTAAGCAATCTAGTATCCATCGACCAGTTCTTGAGAATGATCAGAGAATTGCGTATCATCCAAGGACCACCCTCCAAAAAAACTTCTAATCCAGCCCGTGTATCAAATTAAAGAAAAAGGAGCCTTTGGTGTTCATTATAATCCTTTTCAGCCCATGCTTCGCCCATTTGTTCCTAGCATAGTATTCAACAACCAGAAACGCCATTCTCTTTCTAATAAAGTAACCATATAAGGTGTGTTCAAAACGTGTACTAACCTTTTTGAAAACTTTGCGAGGAATAGAGATGTTGACACCATCAAATACGAGATCAGCCACCAAGGGACGAAAGTTAGAATTAACTTTTGGTTGGCCCTTAGCACTTGCACCCGCAACTCTAGCATAGGATGTAGCCTTGGTATTAATGTCCACAGATTGTATAATAGGATCACTAGGCGTACTCTGGCTAAGAATACTATTCTCAGCCTAAATTGAATCACATATAGCACCTAATGCATCCATGACTAACATACGCTTATCATTAGTCATCCTAGATAATAACCCATTATGTTCACCAGCTTCACTATCCTTTATTAACATGTCCAAGTCACCAACAGTAGTTAATGGAACTCTAAAAGTGGTAGCAACATCAACATTATACAGACCTCGTGGCATGTTAATAGTAGCATTATGATAAATCAAAGGAGACGAGTTACTCACCTTTGGACTTCAATCACACGAAAGACCACAGGCACCAGCCCCTAAATTCCCAGCAGTCTTCTCTTTCATCTTACTCGCATTACTCTGATTATCCATGAATGAAAACCAAACTCGCAACTCAAATAGTGAAAAACAAAAAACCCTAAGGTCTTCGCCTACCTTAGAGTACGATAGCACCTTAACTGAAACAACTAGGGTACAACCTTGAGAGCTCAAATCAATCAACCAACACCAAACATGATAACAAAAAAGGATTAATCGATTAAGAATAATAAAAACCCTAAGAAACGGCGATCGAAACAAAACCCTAACAGAAAGTAAAATCTACAAAAAAACGACACAAATCTATATAAAGATCACATTTATGTAGTGTGATTAACACACAAAACCCTCATGTTATACAGATTTATGAGTGAATTGCATAATGAAAATAAATCGCAAAGATTTAGGTTTACTCCTAGAAAAACTAATCGGCCTAAACACTTTTAAAAATCAAACCTAACAAATACGATTGTTTAAGGGATAAACCTTAAACAAATCATGATAAGCAGGAAAGATCAAAAGAATGTGGAGGAGACGATTAGAATTGAAGGAGAAAGAGTCGCCGCCATTGTTAGGGTTTTTTGAGAGAGTTTTTTGGCTCTTTTGAAATGACTTTTCACGTGTTAGATCATGTAGTTATTAACTCGATTAAGCATAAAATATGATTAATCGTGATCTGAACCGCGAGTACCAGCTCATTTCAGGTACTCGTAAGTCCTCTTACCCGTCTAGTACGTTTCGATTTCAGCTAATAAAATAAATTACCCACTTTACAATAGATGGTTTAAGGGCCCGTTTGGTTTGTAGGTGAGTTTAGGATTAAGATTTGGATTTGGATTTAAATTCGGTTTAGGATTTGGTTTTGAATTTGAGTTAGAAGAGAGAAAATAATATTTAAAGATGTATTATATATAAAAATATAAATTAAAATTTATTTTTATTAATAATGAGAGGATAAAAAATAAAATATGAGGAGGAGAAATCCCTTGGTCCCATTTGTGTCATAAAAACCCCCCAACACCCCACCTTTAATAAAAAAAACCTATATTTGACTTATGTATCCATACCCTTGTACTAAAAATAAAACCAAACAACTTTTGTTTACCTTTT
This sequence comes from Tanacetum coccineum, assembly GCA_026074375.1. Taxonomy (NCBI): domain Eukaryota; kingdom Viridiplantae; phylum Streptophyta; class Magnoliopsida; order Asterales; family Asteraceae; genus Tanacetum; species Tanacetum coccineum. The sequence goes on along the minus strand of BQNB010022604.1, from coordinate 21,781 downwards.
TAATCCTAAACCTGAGCAAACCCCCCAAACCAAACGGGCCCTAAGTATCTTAACTAACCGAATCGAATCATTCCGTAATCACCCCTACGCGACATTACTCTTTACTTAAATGGCAATTTATTTTAAGAAAACATATTAGCTACATTTGTAATGTAGCCAATTGGCTACAATATGTGCTACAAACTGTGAGACCCTGAGTCATTTTGTGGGTCTCTGAGTCCTTTGTGTGGACCCCTGAGACATTTTTGGTGTATGTTAAAAGAGTATTGTAGCTAATTAGCTACAATAATTATAGCCAAGTTATCCTCTTATTTTAAAGCATGACGATATAAAACTTTTTAATTACACACAAAAACAAAATGTGAACTAAGAATATAAAATTCAACATGCCAAACATAGTAAACTATTTATTAGTTGGAAACAGTCAAAGAAAAAAAACAATTTACAGTAACTCCATAATTTGACAACTTTTTTTAGCAAAATTTGATAATTTTAATACATCCAATTTATTTGACAAAAACACATGTGCAATTAAAGTAAAATTCATTTATTACAAGTTTAATTTGATATAATTACAATTCATTAAATTTGTTACAATCCCATGGCTGACATACTTATTAAGGTTTATTGCTCACGCATTCATTACAATTCTTATATTATAAACAATATTAATTCATATTCTATTTTATGTAGTTTCTCATTCTCAAATAGAGATGGCAACGGGCGAGAAAAAACCCATAACCCATAGGTACCCGCACGTAAATGAGCGGGTAATCCAGTTATTTTTCACCCGCGGGTGGGTTGTGGGTGAAATTCTATACCCATCGGTAGATGGCGGGTGGGTGATGGGTAATGTATACCCATTATGAGTGAACCAATTTAAGAAACCCACGAGTGTACCCGCCTAAATACCCACAGGTGTACCTCTAAACCCATTTGTGTTAAAATAAAATTTATTATATAACTTAAATATATGTGAGGTTGTTGGTATATATTTGATAACTAGCAAAATCTCTAGACTACACAGTAAACTAACAGTTTCTTTGAGTTACAAGACTAAAAGATGAATATAAAATATCAAACTTTCAAAGACATATACATGATATATCTTAGTACATGTATGTGATTTGGTGTAATGATGATTAATTTTTCTAGTTTCAGACATGTCATTAACTATTTTGTGAACTTGGTATTTAAAAATTGATATGATGTCTTATTACCCAGTTTCATAGTTAGTTTACATATTATGGTTTTATAATTTTGTTCTATTTCACGAACCCACGGGTTTACTCACGGGCGATGGGTATCCACGGACATGGGTATGGGTAAAAAGTTGTACCCATTGGTGGGTGACGGGTGGGTGGTGGGTGAGAAAAAAATCACGGGTTCGGGTGACGGGTTTGATAAACCCATACCCATTACCCACGGGTGCCATTCCTATTCTCAAACTCTTACGTAGTGTTTGGTATGATGTAATGAAAGTTGGAATGTAAACAATTATTACGATTGAATGGAAAATCTTGTTTGTTTACAATTATACAATGTAATGCTTCATTACAATGAATGACTCATTACATCAAAAACTACATTTTTCATTTCATATGGGCCCCCTCCTTTTTTTCATTACGTCCGTAAAGTTTTCAAAATTACATAAAAGTCCATTATTAACTAACTACATTAAATACACTTATTAACTATGGACGTTTTAGTCTTTTTCTTTTCGATTGCATTACGTCTATCATATCAACCAAACATTATTAATAAGGGTAATGAATTATTACATTACATCATTTATTCCATTACATCGCTTATTCCATTCATTTAATATTTCATTACATCCTACCAAACGAACCCTTACTCTTTTTAAGCACAAATCAGATTAGAATGTGGTTTAAGTCTCTATCAAAACTATGTCCTGATTCTTGATATACGGCTCGATTAAGCATTGAAAGATCGAGGGGTGTTAGTACGTACTGCTTTAAAACTAAACAAATATTTCATATATAACGGTTGGATTCGAATCTAGCTAAAAACTCGTTTTACTTGTTCTACACCGCTAGGTTGTTTTTTTTGGCATCAATCGCATTTGTTAGCAAACAACGCAAAAATCATATCGATCATATCATATTTATTACGTAGTATAGATGTAATTCATTAAGTTATACTAGTTGGTTACACGCGCATAGCGGCGGCAATAAAAATTTTACTAACTCAACTCTTTACACAATTTCCTACCCGCTTAGTAATTTCATTTCACAGCACTTTGAATGTATGTGTTCGTTGTATGTGTTTGTTTGAGTTTCCCGTAGCTTTCCCGCAATACCATATTAACATCATCATTCTCGCATGTAAAAGACAACACTCTCTCCGAAAATATATAGTTTTAACGTATCAAGTTCATATTTAATTAAGGTTAAAGTTGTAAAAAATACAAATCAACATAAAATAAACCCGCTAAAAATGTAAAAAACAAAAAGTTATAAAAATATATCAAAATGGATGTTGAATGAAAAAGCATAAAATTTTAAAAAATATGATGAAATTAGATCATAATAAAATTAAATTGATAAAAAGATATTTTAATTTAAAAATAAAGGTGAATTTTTAATCAAAAGGTGACACATGTCACTTTATGATGTGGTTTTCTTAAAATGAGATGGATGGTCAAGATTGCACCTCCTTATTTTAATTTTTAATGGTTCTCACATTATAAATGTTTTATATATTAAGTTCGCATGTAAAGAGACAACACACTATCTGAAAGTATATAGTTTTAACATATCAAGTTTATATTTAATTAAAGTTAAAGTTGTAAAAAATATACATTAACATAAAATAAACCCACTAAAAATGTAGAAAACAAAAAAATTATAAAATATAACAAAATGTATGTTAAATTAAAGAGCACAAAATTTTAAAAAATATAGTGAAATTAGATCAAAATAAAATTAAATTGATAAAAAAATATTTCAATTTGAAAATAAAAGTGATTTTTTAATCAAAATGTGACACATGTCACTTTTTGATATGATTCCCAAAAATGAGATGGATGGTCAAGATTGCACCTCCTTATCTTAATTTTTGATGGGACCCACATTGTAAATGCTTTATATAATAGTATAGATATATGGAATAAACAGAATTTACAACCTATCAAGCTCAAATTATATCTGGCATCACATTTCACAGCAAATATACACAGTTAACCACTTAATGTACAGTTAAGTTAACCGATTAATGATTGTTATGCAGATATTATACACAAAATAAATTGAACAACACAATTAAATATGTGTTAAAAATCACACAAAAATATAATACCACAGAAAATCTAGCCCTGACCCACTTGAGGTATTCTCGTACACACTCAATTTCATACACACGCGCACACACACTTTATCTCTCCTACAATGTCTAGAAGCCTTCTTGTCCCTGAATTTTCTCAGGTGTCCACTATGAATAACCTGAAGTTCGTATTTATGTTCAATGGAAAACTGATGCAGTGTATACAGTCAGGGGAGCTCAGATATGTTGATGAAGAGGAGCGTGTTGTGTGTGTGGATCGAAACATCTTGTTATCTAGACTTGTATCCATGGTTATCGAACTACATCATTGTAGTTATAGAGATAAAAACAATCCGTTTTCGTTTGTCTTATTCTATGGTGTTGAACAAGCAGAAGATTGTCTGTTTGCGCCTCTCACCTGTGATAAGGATGTCAAGTGCATGGTCGATAAATATTATAGAATTCTTGAAACACTAGGTGTAAAAACCAGGGTTTGGATTTGTGTGTGCTATAATGATGATAGTGTAAAGTATAATAAAAGAAGTTATGCATTTGATGGTCATTTGGTAGGAAGATATTATCCGATGAGACTGGGATATGGCGCTGATGTTAATGGTGGTAGAAAGTGTCTTGAGTTTGCTCTGAATGAGCCAGATAAAGTACGAGAATATTTAGACAATTGTAGGAATTCTGGAGGGAAGTAACAAATCGTAAACTTAGTAGGTCTTGGTGTTGGATATTTAGTGAAGGTTGTATAGTTTTATTACTTACAATAAATGAAGTATGGTGGGAGTATGCATAAGTGAAAGTTTGTTTGAAACGTGTGTGAAGAAGTTTAAGGAGCTTTTGAAGACTTTTTCTTCCTATACTCCTAGTAAACACCCCACGTTCAACACTTATTCATTTGAATAAATCATGCAACAGTTTGATTGTTTTGAGCCTATTATTTCTCCACTACTCCAGTAGTAGTGGGTTATAATCTTTTAGTATAAATGAGGGTTCTCTCCTTCATTAAAAGATATACTTGAAAAACATCAAATCAAAACGTGATTTAGTCACCTGTTACTAATTGCATACTCCATTTCTTCACAGCATACTTTGTTCGTGTATCGTTTTCTGCTATCAACGTTGTTTTGTGTTTATTTTATCGGTTTTGCTCGATAAACACACTGACAGCATCAATCCTAGGTTGTACGATCGAGACTACGCAGCATACATATACGCAGATCGTAATAACCTTAAAAAGACAGGAATACCCGTGCAGTTTTACGGTTATATTTTGGTTTCTTTATTTGCACGGTTTATTTACACCGTTGTTTACGGCTGTTTGAAGTGAACTGGTGCGGTTGTTTCGTGGTTTTCTTTGCTGTTGTGTTTGGTTGCTGTAACTAGAAATTCTAACAATCTTTTAAGGTTATTATCAAGACATGGATACCGGGGCTTCTTCCATGATGAACTTCTGAATGATGAATCCGGAATGTGTCAAACTTGATAAGTTTGACGGGTGTACCTATACCCGTTAGGCTGAGAAAATGAAGTTTCTCTTGATCGTGTTGAAGATTTACTATGTATTGGACCCGGAATTGCATTCCCGCTAACCCGGTTCCCCAACTTGGTAAGCCAATGGCTGAGAAGAAAGTTTCTCATCTTGAGAAACAACGTATGATTCGTAAAGAGGATGAGACTCTTTGTTGTGGTCGTATCAAAAACTCATTGTCTGATACTCTTTATGATTTGTAACGCGTCTGTTACTATCGAGAGAGCTTTGGAGTGCGTTAGAGTTCAAATACAAAACTCATGAACAAGGTACCAATAAGACTATGGATTCCAAATATCTTAGCTGTAATGGTTGAAGGGAAAAACGATATGGCAAGTGCATGAGCATCAAGTCCACGTCAACAAATTAAAAGCTCTTTCCGTTCCTATCACGGAAGCTTTTCAAGTGGGTTCTATTTAACCAAACTACCACCTTCTTGGAAAAGTTTCTCCAAGAAAATGTTGAACAAAATCGAAGATTACTCGTTGGATGATCTTCTAAAGTTTCTGCGTATTGAGGAAGAGGTTAGAACTAGAGATAAACAAGGCAAGTATGTGTCAAGGGTTTATCATGTGCAAGGTGAAAGCTCTAAGAAGAGAGGCTTTCGCGATTCAAACAAAGCCAAGATGAGAGTAACCAAGAACAACTTCAAGAAATCTGCTCTATCAAATCGGTCCTTCAAATGTCATGTTTGTGGAGAAACGGGACACTTTGCTCGCGAGTGCAAAGACAGAAAATCGGGGACTAACGAAGTGAACATGGTGAACAACGAGATAGCCGAGATGGTGGCTCATGTTCATCTTGATAATGGAGATGATCTCGTGGGGTGACTTGGTTTTTTTTTTTAGTATGGTCAGAACTCTAGCAGGCGTTTAGCGTCTTTTTCAATTGAGTTACATTGTTGATGTCTTTCAATTTCTGTTTGATTAATTTCTAGTGTAGTTTGTTTTTGCTTTGAGTCAGTCGTATGTTTGTTTTGATTATTGTTGATGAAAGCTAGTGTTCTTTTCTTATTAAAAGCTTCTGTTCAAAATTCTTTGTTTTATTGCATGATTTATTTGATGAATGAACAAACAAATTGAGTTACAAGTCTTAGCACTGTGGACGTGGTTATATTTGTATGGTTTAAAATCTGCATGTATTATCTCCTATGCTTTTATTCCCACATAATGCATGCATGAAGTGTTTGCATTCCACACATGTCTATAATAATATGTTCCATGATTATGAATACCTCAAACTTGTTGTGGTTTTTACTACCAAACTATTTGTGTACTCACTAGGATTAAGAGTATATTTTAGATTATTTGAGTTATTTCTAAAATACGACTCGAAAAGTTTGAGAAATTTTCTAAGAATGTCGAAGATTAGTGATTCATGTTAAGTCATGATATACATGATAAATAATTGAGAATGGCCATTATTGAAGTGTTTGTTAAGTGATCAAGAAACTTAACTATCGCATTTATTAAGTCTCTGACGAGAGATTTATTAAGTGTTTTGAGACGTGATTGATGACCTCATTAGGCCTCTGACGAGAGACTTAATGAGAGTGACTAGAGACATGAGTATGAAACCATATGTGAATCGGTTAGTGATGGAAACCCGACTTGGTTGTAGTGTTCCTACTTCACGAGTTTAATGGGTAATAACGAAGTTACTAATCGATAGAAGGTACTATCTCCTAATTGACTCATGTATAGTAAAGATAGTACGGCGTTGCCGAGAAAAGGATGAGGTAAATCCTCTTAACAAAGATTTAGAGGCATCTTAGCAACGAAGATGTTAAAAGCTTTGCCTATATGATCTAGAGGTGGTGCCGCCTTGAATAAAGAGTGTTGGTTTCTCTTTTAGAGGGTCATGAAACAGGATTTAAGCGCATGGCCATATTCGCGCTCAGTGAGAAAACAACGTCCACATAAAAGTTGTTATAATATGGTCATTGAAATCAAACATTTCTTGGTTTAATACTTAGGGACACCATTGAATCGATTTCAATTAATTTTCGTACTTATATAATGCAAGGTTTAATCTTTGTAACACTTTGCGACATAACTTATCAGAATAGTAGAAAACTATCCAACCTGGTGGGAGATTGTTGGATATTTAGTGAAGGTTGTATAGTTTCATTACTTACAATAAATAAAGTATGGTGGGAGTATGCATAAGTGAAAGTTGGTTGAAACGTGTGTGAAGAAGTTTAAGGAGCTTTTGAAGACTTTTTCTTCCTATACTCCTGGTAAACACCCCACGTTCAACACTTGAATAAATCATGAAACAGTTTGATTGTTTTGAGCCTATTATTTCTCCACTACTCTAGTAGTAGTGGGTTATAATCTTTTAGTATAAATGAGGGTTCTCTCCTTCATTAAAATATATACTAGAAAAAAAACATCAAATCAAAACGTGATTTAGTCACCTGTTACTAATTGCATACTCCATTTCTTCACAGCATACTTTGTTCGTGTATTGTTTTCTGCTATCAACGTTGTTTTGTGTTTATTCGGTTTGCTGTCGATAAAACACACGTGACTGCATCAATCCTAGGGTTGTACGATTCGAGACTCGCAGCATACATATACGAGTTCGTAATAACCTTAAAAAGACAGGGAATACCCGTGCAGTTTTCGGTTATTTTGTTTCTTTATTGCAGGTTATTTACACAGTTGTTACGGGCTGTTTGAAGTGAACTGGTGCGGTTGTTTCGTGGTTTTCTTTGCTGTTGTGTTTGGTTGCTGTAACTAGAAATTCTAACAATCTTTTAAGGTTATTATCAAGACATGGATACCGAGGCTTCTTCCATGATGAACTTCTGAATGATGAATCCGGAATGTGTCAAACTTGATAAGTTTGACGGGTGTACCTACACCCGTTAGGCTGAGAAAATGAAGTTTCTCTTGATTGTGTTGAAGATTTACTATGTATTGGACCCGAAATTGCCTCCCATTCCCGCTAACCCGGTTCCCGAACCTAGTAAGCCAATGGATGAGAAGAAAGTTTATGAGCTTGAGAAACAACGTATGATTCGTAAAGAGGATGAGACTCTTTGTTGTGGTCATATCAAAAACTCATTGTCCGACACTCTTTATGATTTGTACGCGTCTGTTACATATCCGAGAGAGCTTTGGAGTGCGTAGAGTTCAAATACAAAACTCATGAACAAGGTACCAATAAGTACTTGGTTTCAAAATATCTTGAGTTTGTAATGGTTGAAGGGAAAACGATTATGGAGCAAGTGCATGAGCTTCAAGTCCTCGTCAACAAACTAAAAGCTCTTTCCGTTCCTATCACGGAAGCTTTTCAAGTGGGTGCTATTTTAACCAAACTACCACCTTCTTGGAAAAGTTTCTCCAAGAAAATGTTGAACAAAACCGAAGATTACTCGTTGGACGATCTTCTAAAGTTTCTTCGTATTGAGGAAGAGGCTAGAACTAGAGATAAACAAGGCAAGGATGTGTCAAGGGTTTATCATGTGCAAGGTGAAAGCTCTAAGAAGAGAGGCTTTCGCGATTCAAACAAAGCCAAGATGGGAGTAACCAAGAACAACTTCAAGAAATCTGCTCCATCAAATCGGTCCTTCAAATGTCATGTTTGTGGAGAAACGGGACACTTTGCTCGCGAGTGCAAAGACAGAAAATCGGGGACTAACGAAGTGAACATGGTGAACACCGAGATAGCCGAGATGGTGGCTCATGTTCATCTTGATAATGGAGATGATCTCGTGGGGTGACATGGTTTTTTTTTTTAGTATGGTCAGAACACTAGCAGGCGTTTAGCGTCTTTTTCAATTGAGTTACATTGTTGATGTCTTTCAATTTCTGTTTGATTAATTTCTAGTGTAGTTTGTTTTTGCTTTGAGTCAGTCGTATGTTTGTTTTGATTATTGTTAATGAAAGCTAGTGTTCTTTTCTTATTAAAAGCTTCTGTTCAAAATTCTTTGTTTTGTTGCATGGTTTACTTTGATGAATTGAACAAACAAAGTGAGTTACAAGTCTTAGCACTGTGGACGTGGTTATATTTGTATGGTTTAAAATCTGCATGTTTTATCTCCTATGCTTTTATCTCCACATAATGCATGCATGAAGTGTTTGCATTCCACACATGTCTATAATAATATGTTCCATGATTATGAATACCTCAAACTTGAAAATTGTTGTGTTACTCCAACTTTGTGTACTCACTAGGATTAAGAGTATATTTTAGATTATTTGAGTTATTTCTAAAATACGACTCGAAAAGTTTGAGAAATTTTCGAAGAATGTCGAAGATTAGTGATTCATGTTAAGTCATGATATACATGATAAATAATTGAGAATGGCCATTATTGAAGTGTTTGTTAAGTGATCAAGAAACTTAACTATCGCATTTATTAAGTCTCTGACGAGAGATTTATTAAGTGTTTGAGACGTGATTGATGACCTCATTAGGCCTCTGACGAGAGACTTAATGAGAGTGACTAGAGACATGAGTATGAAACCAGATGTGAATCGGTTAGTGATGGAAACCCGACTTGGTTGTAGTGTTCCTACTTCACGAGTTTAATGGGTAATAACGAAGTTACTAATCGATAGAAGGTACTATCGCCTAATTGACTCATGTATAGTAAAGATAGTACGGCGTTGCCGAGAAAAGGATGAGGTAAATCCTCTTAACAAAGATTTAGAGGCATCTTAGCAACGAAGATGTTAAAAGCTTTGCCTATATGATCTAGAGGTGGTGCCGCCTTGAATAAAGAGTGTTGGTTTCTCTTTTAGAGGGTCATGAAACAGGATTTAAGCGCATGGCCATATTCGCGCTCAGTGAGAAAACAACGGTCACGATAAGAAGTGTGTATAAGTATGTCATTGAAATCAATACATTCTTGGTTTAATTCCTTAGGACACCATTGAATCGATTTCAATTAATTTTCGTACTTATATAATGCAAGGTTTAATCTTTGTGACAACTATCCAGGTGGGAGATTGTTGGATATTTAGTGAAGGTTGTATAGTTTTATTACTTACAATAAATAAAGTATGGTGGGAGTATGCATAAGTGAAAGTTGGTTGAAACGTGTGTGAAGAAGTTTAAGGAGCTTTTGAAGACTTTTTCTTCCTATACTCCTGGTAAACACCCCACGTTCAACACTTATTCATTTGAATAAATCATGCAACAGTTTGATTGTTTTGAGCCTATTATTTCTCCACTACTCCAGTAGTAGTGGGTTATAATCTTTTAGTATAAATGAGGGTTCTCTCCTTCATTAAAAGATATACTAGAAAAAACATCAAATCAAAACGTGATTTAGTCACCTGTTACTAATTGCATACTCCATTTCTTCACAGCATACTTTGTTCGTGTATTGTTTTCTGCTATCAACGTTGTTTTGTGTTTATTCGGTTTGCTGTCGATAAAACACACGTGACTGCATCAATCCTGGGGTTGTACGATTCGAGACTCGCAGCATACATATACGAGTTCGTAATAACCTTAAAAGGACAGGGAATACCCGTGCAGTTTTCGGTTATTTTGTTTCTTTATTGCAGGTTATTTACACAGTTGTTACGGGCTGTTTGAAGTGAACTGGTGCGGTTGTTTCGTGGTGTTCTTTGCTGTTGTGTTTGGTTGCTGTTATAAAAAATATCTAACAGATCGAAAGTATCAACGAGGCCGCACTCAACAAAAAATTTGATTCATTCACACTTTAGTTTTCAGGTTTATATAGAGTGTGAACAAAA
>BQNB010022603.1:0-62821 GCA_026074375.1 Tanacetum coccineum | reverse complement strand
ACTAGATCCATCAAAAATCTCACTAGGACATAAATTCCAATATACAAAATGTCGTACATCATTATACAACATTTGGTATCAATAAGTCCTACGTATTATCCTTATGATAATTGCTAAAACATCAGAGTGATACTCTTTAGTATTCACAGTGACTATGGAAATCCTGCTTGAGCCAGCATCAAACAAGCTCTTGGTATGTGACTTGCGAGATTCTATATGAATCAAACTTGTGACAACTGGATATCGATTTGGTCCAGTAAATGAATTGACGACTCAATTAGAAATATAGTAACTATCTGATTTACTCTTACTGTGCTGTCTACTTTGAGACGTTCTGGTAATGAGAACAAGCAAGTACGATGAATCTAATGCAATCGCGTTAGAGGATCTAATACTTTGAGCTGGAAACTCTTGGTAGGTGACTTGCGAGATTCTATATGAATCAAACTTGTGACAACTGGATATCGATTTGGTCCAGTAAATGAATTGACGGTTGATGAATGTTGATAAACATGACACTCTCGATGTGTTACAAAAACACTTTAACGAGTGACACGTCGATTGATTTTCAAATCAATTTTCTCGTTTATCACTAACGTAAACCTGCAGGTCAAATGGTGGTAACGGCAACCTCAATCCCATTCAAATGCTCAATCTACGAAGACATACTATCTAGAAAGCTCAAGATTTAAAGACAAAGACTTCCGCAAACGCTGATTTGAAGCTTTCAAGATAATGCAAAAGTATGAGCATGTTGATCAAAGACATAAGATCACAAGATGGCAAAGACGATAAAAACAATGACAAAGGCTCAAAGTCAAGATCGCAAAGCATGAAGGAACAAGCCTACAACAAATAACGAAGACAAAGACCAAGAACACTCGAGCTTAAACGACAAAAGCAATCTCACTGATCTCATGAAGGAGTGTCATCAATGAACTCACTTCGGGGGAGATTGTTAGCCTCAATTTTATTAAGTCAATAAAGGAAGCTCGTTCCCGTGTTCAAGACCTCACTTCGGGGGAGATTGTTAGCCTCAATTTATTGAGTCGAACAAGGAAGTTCGGTCACTCTACGATGGAGCTTCGGTCTTTAATTAGTTAATGTTGTAATAGAATAATATCGGGAATCGGGCTCGATAGTTAATCTAATATTGTATATGTTTCGGGTTTAATCCCAAGCAAAACCCGAGCCCGAGTCCTAGTTAAATATCCCTCGCGTCACATTAAATGTGTAGGGGTATATATATAGATATTTTCTCATATGAAAATATCTATTCTCAAAAATATCTAATATCTAATCTAAATCTTTTTTTCTCTCATCTCTCTCTCTGTAAACCTTTATCTCTTTTCTTATTTCTAGTTCTTGATTCGTGTTATGAAGTGAAGTGAATTAAATCGGGTTCCTACATCATCACTTACTACAACGAAAGGTGGTATATTATCGGTATTTAAGTCCTCTATATTTTTAAATATTTCCATTTTATGAGGCATCTTAAATGTTATTCTTTCATTGTCTTTTTCAAACATGACCGTTCCTTCATTCTTATCATAAGCAAGCCCGAATGTTTCACAAACGGCTTCTCTAATACCATTCCTCCTAGGTAATGATCAACAACACTACTAGTATCTTCTAAAACTACAAAATCACACTCATAAGTAAAATTGCCCACAAAAACCTTTAAACCTCTAACTCTCCCTACAAAATTGCAAACTTTCATGGGATTTGATAGTTTTTTCCTTGATTATAATCCCTTACCCATAATCCAATAATAATTTAGCCTAGAAATTACATTAATTGGAGATTCTAAATCAATATATGCTTGTTCCTTAAAGAATTGACCGATCATGCATGGGATTTTTATGTTGTTCAAATTCTTAGCTCTAATCCAAGGGGGTCGTGGGTTTTTCAAAATAGATTCATGGTATTCCAACTACTCTTTAGTGGGGAAGGTGTCAAATTATTCCAAGTCATCATATTCTTCCTCAATTTCCTCCTCGAATTCTTTTTCTAATTCCTCACTTACTTCGTTTTCTCCAACTGACTCAATTTCGGATTCTGCTTCTAAGTAAGAAGCTTCATTCGTAAGGGGTGGGACATTTATTTTAAAGATTCTAAAATCTTATCGAGTTTTTAAACACAACAGGTTGTGTTAATGGATTCATGTTCTCCATAATGAAGAATAGAACAATTCAATGAAAATTACAAAACAAATAACAAAAAAAAGATAGACTACATGAAAGCTATACTAAAAAGAAATATAAAATCTCACTTGATAGGTGTAACATTTCATATTTTCGGGTCTTTTACGACATCATCTATTTTACTAAATTTTTTTTTCTCGTACGCGTTTACTTTTATTTTTAATAGTTAAGTTAAATCGCGTAAGTTAAAAATTATCGTTTAGCGTAAACGGACACCAAACAAATAAATGTTTACATCAAGCAAGTGTTAAGTAATTATTTTGAGTATAATTATTAACTTTGTTTATTTTTTTATTGGATACGTAAAGTGTATACGTTTCGCGATAAAATGCGTTTAGGCACTCCCGGAACCCCAAAAAACTTTCCTACGCTTCAACAAATACCCACATTTATACCCAATACATAAAAATTGGTCAACAACATCACATATACCCTCTTATTGCCGAAATTATGTCCATTGATTCAAAGATATAAGGAAACTCTTTCACTTGGTCAAATGTGCAACATACCTCATTAAAACTACACCATACTTTGTCTCTTTGACTCATAAACCCATCCCTAAGACCAATCACCCATCCCTAAGACCAAAGACCATCCCTAGGACCTTACCTTGTCCCTTTGACTAAGACCTACACCTTATATACTTGTATCTTCTAGTAAGAGAAGTCATACATGCATAAACACTTACAAAAAAATCACAAAATCTCTTCCTTGGCACTCATAGAGCTCACGGCTCAAATCCATCCTCCAACTAAATCCATATAATTTTTTTTACAACCCATACACTTCTATACACATCTATCCTAAGATATTCTAAGGTGTTTCCAAGCATTGGCTAACCTTTTTCAAGTATTAATCAAGAAAAGTGAAACTAGGGTTTTAAAATGGAAAGCTAGGGTTTTATATCTAAACAAGGGTTTAGATACTTTGGTTCATCATCTTACATCATAATAAGGTTATCTAAAAACCTTCATGTCTTTACTTTCATCATTTTTATATGTTTACATGTTCTTTATGGCTATATCACCACTTAGGACTTTTTAATATGTAAAAAGAGTTTTCGCTTATGTTTATGAATTTATGCACTTATTCTTATGTCATATGGTTATATATATCATGGAAAAAAATGAATGTAAAATATATTAAACACATGTGTTTGAAGTATGAACAATGTTTAGGTAAAAATTAGGGTTTTTAAAGTGTTTACTTAGAAAGTTAATGATTAAAATTATGACAAATCCATATAAGGGGCTATTTTAATTCGACCTCATACAGTAAGGTTAGACATTATATAAAAATAATACCCCTCGTGACAATTTTCCAAAATGATAAGAAACTCCGAAAAAACCCCAATTTTATAACAAAAAAGATACTTTCTTAACAATTTACGACAGAAATACTTTTATACAACTATTTTTTATAAAATTTTACTAATTCATTTTACAGAAAGTGATATTTTATTTAAAACATCAAAAATATGATGATAACTTTTAATTACAGATCGTACTCGAAAGAATCTTTAAAAAAAAACGGAGGCTAAAACGAATCAAATACTACTTTTACGATAACAAAAACTATAAAAATAAGTATATGTCTGTTATGAACAGTAAAAATACTATTCATCAAAAAAACTAAAATTTTAAAAATGTTATATTTTGATAACTCGACTTAATACGAAGGCGTGAACATAAGAAACGCGCGAAACGGATTAGAAACGAGAAAGTTACGCCATTTTTACCAAAGTATACTTATAAACATTTTTTCGTTATAATTATGTTTTCACTAAAACGAGTAGACGGTGATATAGCTATATAGAATCATACGTTGTATTAGTTATCAAAGTACTATATTACTAGGGAGTTTCATAATGATGAGGCCACTCGGGTGTGCGACCGACGAGTTTGCTGTATTACGAATTTAAAGTGTCCAGCTCCACATACGTTCACTACACGACCTCTTAATTATGATACCCGAACGATAGTATGATGAAGCAATATAATAAATCAAAGTTTTATTACTATATAACGATCCTATATTGGATATAGGATGCCTCGGATTCCTTCGTGAACCGCATTTTTCCATTTTTGAAAACTTGTTGATTACCATTCACTTAGGTGAGTTTCATAGCCCCCCCTTTTCTATAAATGTTTTTTACAAAATCTACGGGTGAATTACATTGCGTTTGATTTACTAAATGGACACAAGAGTTTTTTCAAAGGTTCATCTATCCAATTACTGCCTGATTATTTAATGCCCAAGTGTACCTTATTGCCGTGTAAGTCCCTAATATCATGAACCTAATAATTTTCTATTAAAGTTAGCGCTGGGTTATGGAAATGATCTAACGGGACTAACATCCCCCACCCTTACATTGGGTCACCTAGTTTGATGTATGCATTTAACATGAGAAGATGATATGGTGTTGGCAAGCATCCTATTTTTTCCTGATTGGGGAACAAATCTAGATAAAGCTACGGTGTCATGACCTAAGTGAATAATAAACGTTTGGACCTACGAAAGTGTTTTCAGAGTCTACTATTAACTATCGATCTTTGTTGTCCCATACTTTTTTACAGTAAACCTAAGAATTACACTCAACCTTTGTGTTGACTTTTAGCATGTAATTTCAGTACAAGGTTATAAGAAAGGACGGGAGCCTTGACGGTTAACATGAAGAACGATTCTATTTTTATCTAATTTTATGCAACTTTTTTATATCTTTAAAAAACTTAAGTCAATCTTTTGGTTATTAATTAAATCTATTATGTTTTTTAATTAATAAATGTTTATGACTTTTAAAACTTACAGGGACCTAATTATTAACTCTTATATCTTTGCTATAAATGAAAGAATATCTTAAAAACGCCATTTATGGTCGTTTTCACTATAACTTTGATTTGTGTTGTAACCTTTTTAAGGTAGCCACCCAATGTTACCATCCGCTGCTACCTGATTTTGGGGTTGTTACAATAGGAATCTTTTGAGTAGACCTAAGCTAGATAGAATTCAAAACCTAGACTCTTCCACGGCAGCGACGCCAAAAACTTGATGTGCGGGTGATTGCAAACCGAAGTTTTACAACCCTCATAGGCAGTGTACCTAACCATTGTAGTGTAGTATATGCAAGACTCGAGGGGTTGTTATCGTTCTCTAGGAGAATAGTTTGGGTAGACCCCAATCATATGGTCACTAAGGTCTAAAGGTTGAGAGAAGAGTATTTTTGTGTTTTTATATTTTATGAAAGCATATAAAATCTCGGGTTTTGATTAAACTAATTAACTACTCCTAATTCTATACTAATTGTAGAAAAATAAAAGTGATGGAAAACTCGTATGGTTAAACAAATGTGTTTACCTAATCATGCACTACTCCCTAGTTGTCTTCTCCAATTTTATTACTTGTCACCCTCGTAATGGAATATATAAGTATTTAAATAAATAAACACCTAACTCAGAATCCACCCAAATGGCAAGGTAGTATGAAGACTATTGCGTGGGTATCATCTAACCTAGTCGCGTTTCCCCAGACGTCTTTGCTATGCAATTAAGAAGCTAGTTTTAAAGCCTAACGCGCACATCATTAACAAGAAGCAATAAGAAAAGATAAACAAATATGTTTCTTGCAATCATAAGTAAACACGGATTATATTTAGCCAAGCATGTTAATTGAAAGCGAAGAACAATTAATCAAACAATACATAGACGTATCGAAAGATTAAAAAGAATAAATAACTTCACTTCAACTAAACATGGAGTTATGGTGGGTACACAAGGGTTATAAAACCCTAAAAATGGTCTAAAAACGCAGCTACAAAATATAAGTTCGATCCTCCAAAGTTTTCCACACAAAACCCAAAATTTAGGGTTTGTATATATAAGGATTAAGTCGCGATGACGTTGCTTGTTAATTGTGACGCCGTCAACCCGTAGAATCTTTTTCGAGCTTTTCTATGTCGGCTACTCATACGTCGTCACAAAAGGCCCTGATGCCGTCTCTTGATCACTTTGACGCTGTCACATGAATTTGTGACGTCGTCTCCATGCACTGTATGCCAAATTTTGATCATCTTCGTGTAGAGTTGCAATCTTGTCCTGTTTCTTCCTAAATTGAGTCTAGGTCATGTGTATTTCCTCTAAATACTAAAATGACAAAAAGAAATGATTAAGCATGATAAATGGAGATATTTGCATGATTTTGGGGGTTAAATAACCCTGAACAAATGTATAAAATGACACCTCATAACCTCATATCTTGAAGTAAACGCCATGCTAGTTATTAAAAAAAGTTCATACGCAAAAGGCTAATTTGCTGTGAATTTTATTTGTTTGCAGTCGTATCGAATCATCTCTAAAGCCAGATATGCTAGGGTCATGGGTTGTGGATAATATGTTGTTTGTAATCAGATGTATACGATGGGAAACTTACTAAATTTGTAGCATCTACTGTTCATACTCTCACAAATCACTATAGCAGTGATATAATATTGCTTAATTGTGATCGTCGGACCAAGTTAGGAACGAATTGGCAGGTGATTTACGGATCGGATTGGTAATGCCATTGTATTCGGCTGCAAAAGTTGTGAGGATGCTGTCTGTATTTAATGACCAGCTTCGAGTTCAAATGAATAGTCAACACTGATAAAATCTAGCACTACGTGGTGTAAATTATCCTGGTGAAATTCAGGTTGTTTTCGAGTTGACTGATTGCCTGAACACGAAAATTATCCTTGGAGAACATGTTAGACGTGTCTACTGTCTGCAATGTACGGGGTTGGTACTTCTATAGCGATATAGAAATCAATTAAAAGTTGTGAACTAAATCTTATGTGACGTGAAACAGTCGTGTCAAACCAACTCTGAGTTTCATGGATCGGTGCGTGTGTGCTATATCCCTTTTCGGTATGCCAAATAAGGCAGGATGTGATGAATTTAATTGGGTCCAGGAATCAAATTAAGAAATAGTAAGAATGTCATTGTAGTTTCAACTAAAAAAGCTACGAGGAAGCTGTTGGATGTGTGCAAATGTATACACCTGAAATGGAAACTAGGCTGTGATGGATACAAGCAAGGTCGACTAAAGCTGCGAGCGTCCGTGTCTTGGTTAGGTAAATTTTCAGGTTTGCAGCCATGACAGATGTCCATTTTTTTTATTCTTATGCTTTAATCTGAGCCTCATACCATTAACACATTTTAGTATAACTCTTTATCCTAGAGTTTTTGAGAATTATTTCTCTATGATATTGTGAGAATACAAGCCGACAAAGCATCCGCTTTGAAGTTCCTTACACAGTTTTGGCTACCAACCTGATTTCACTAAGGTTTAATCCATTATTATCATGTATTCATTTTTATGCTTCATATCTGTCCATCGTTATCAAATACAGCGGGTATTGACTTGGGCCAAGCATTATGGACCAATCGTTTTACTAAAGTGCTCCCGCTTTATGTTATCGTTATCAAATATTCATAGATTTTAGATTCTTTTCATATTGTTGTTGTATCATGATTATAGTGCCTAATGCGGGTGATGATCTCAACTTTTACAAACGGGCCTTGCCTCCCATTGCTCGCATATAATATGCAAACAACAGAGCCATTAGCTATAAGAGGTTTTGATGAACACGAGCATGTTCGATTAAAGATGCGAGTGCCTGTGATTTAGTAAGGAAAACTATTAGGTTTGCAGCCATTACAGGTTTCCACTTTTTTCGATTCTTGAACTTTACTCCGAGCCTCATAATATTAGTTTGGTTGCTTTTGGTGTTTTCCGTTAAACAACTACTCACTTTCTTTACCCCGAATTCCAAATCCATTACCCGCCATAAATGTCCTCAATTGGTTCGCAAGTTAGGGATACCCAATCCTCGGCAGATCTAACCAAAATTCTTGGCAATCGAAGGTAGGAAACACATCCTTTGGTTTTATTTTAATACGTCGAGCAAAATATGAGCAATTGATTTCACCCTAGATGATGTGTTTGATGAACCTGCCGGTGTTGGTGGAACAATTGAATAAAAAAAATGCCTCACAGGTTCATACCCTTATGTTCATGTTTGCGGATTTATAAGAAATGCATGTGTTTCGTATTTGTTATCGTATATTAAATTTCCATTCTTTCAGGCACTCCACCGGCATTAGAATGCACAAAACTTGAAGATGTAGTCAAGCCAATAGTCAGAGGTGAGAACCAAACCAAGTCTGCAAAGAGACTGACTCTAAAAAACTCGACAAACAAAGAAAAAAAAGCTGGAATAACGAAACAATTCTCCCTTTGATGATCTTTCTGCATTGTTAGGTTTTTATGCCTGACCAATAGTATTCACGGCTGGGTGTCTTATTTTGAGGTATGGGGTAGGCGCATAGAGCTTCGACTTAAAGGTTTGGGTGCTGATGGTTGTCCTACTTTTGATGTTAGGTGTTAAGCCTTTGTAACCATATAAGTTTATATTTTTGCTACTCAGGCCTTTTACATAGTGTTTCGCGGTGCATAGAAAAATAGGTATGTGTGCATGTTTGATTTCCTCGATAGGTATGCAGAAGGTACATTGATCAAGTGTTCTCTATTTAGGAAATAAAAAACTCCATATGTTTTTTGGCAAATATTTTGTTTAACAATTAATACCATTTGGGCGTTTTGTAGTTATATGCAGACACAACAACTTTAATGGCCATCAACATTGGCTTTTTGCTGACTTTTTTGCAATTTCAATTTAGAGCTTGCATATCCATTTTATTCTTCATATGTGTATGCAGAAGGTATATTGATTAGGTGTTATGTAATTGAAAGATCTAATATGCATTTGTTCTTGGATAGACAAAACGCTTAACGGTTAGTGGTATTGGGGTTTTTGTGGTTACCTTCACATACACTATGTTTAATATCTAAGGAGAGTCGGTTTTCTATAATATCTAAACCCGTATTTTGTGACTTAGACCTGATGAAACAGGTATGAAGTGCGTAAACATATGTCAACGAGCCAACGGTTTGAAACTAGGTGTTTCTAAGTGCGTGCGTTTCACGTAAGGCAGTCTCATTGTGAAAATCCAATTTTTTTGTCCTGCCATTTCAGTATTACCTTACAAAATACCTTTTACTGTTTGAATATACACCTTGCATGTGCAATTTTAAGTTCATGGGTGGTGTCATAATTGCATGCAACAGATTTTAAAAGAAAGCTTGGCAATTTTAAGGTCCGTTAATTCATTTTAGCTTGCTTCGTCTTGTGGTGTGCATCTTAAGGCCTATTTGACACATGTTTTGTGCTGTTTTTGACAGTCTAAGTCAGTTCAAATGCCGCTCAAAGCATAGTGTCAAAAAAATAAACAATAAGAAATTAACACCTTAATCTATCATTCATTGGCAAATAAACTACATAAACTTCATGTATATCAGATTTAACCAAAAACTAAATAATGCAACCCCAAAACCACCTTCCCCTCCACCAAACCCTAAATAGACCAAAAACCTCTAAGCTTCCTAAGAAACGACGCATTTTAAGTGTCTGAAGTTGTAGTTGCTTGATCATCAGCAAGGGGCGAGTGGCTTTCTCCACATCCTGCCTTTGAATGTTGTGCAAGAAATTCACACTCTGCATGACACCTAAACACCTCAACCTTTTCAGCTCCTTAATCAAAGCTCACCTCTCATAGCAAACGTCAATCAAGTCAGAGAATACCTTCTTCAGCTGCTTTATTACCTTTACATCTTTGACAATCGACTTGTTCAATATATACGAGCATCTTATCGTTAAGCATGCGAGATTTGGCTTCCACTGCGAGTTTTTCCAAGCGCACTAACTCAGCCATTGTTTCCGATTTTTTTGAATATGTCTTTTTTTTGTTAAAAATATGTGTGTGTGAAGAGATGGCATTATGGATCCCTTCAAAACAAGAACAGTGATGGAGGTAGATGGCTGATGGGAAAACAAATTGTCAAGATTATCGTGATGAGCTTGTGGAAACTAAATAGCCGGCGTATTGTTTTCCTAGGAATTCATGCAAAGAGGATATCATTATTGGATTTTGGGTTTGGTAGCTTAATGACCTTTTTGTTAGCTTAAATCTAATGGGCTTCATGCATTTACTTGTGACATAAACTTACGCAAAAGCTAATTGAATAGACACTGCTATCAAAATAAATAAATCGTCGTTAAATGTACATGAGAACTTAGTCAAGTTCACAACCTAACCGATTTTGCTAAAAAACAAATTTACGGCTGACACAGGAATGTTGATTTTAGGCCACGATAGAATGATATTTACATCACGTGTTATGCTATCGTATAGAGATGTTTCACGACAACACCCGAGTAAAAGTCCTTTTTAACTTACATATCTACTATTAATACTATCTCTACGTTTGTGGAGGCCCTGTGCGAAACTAAAAAAATGAGGCCCCCAAAACAAAAGTTCAAAAATATTCTAAACGGAATAACCGATAATACAATTAGAACTTATATATTATGTAAACAAAGTCATTCTCCTATCATTTTTCGATGAAAATTTTTAATCAAATCTTTGTAGTCAATTGCCTTCAACATGTCCTGCTCAATTAATATATTTGCTAGTCCGTTAACACTTTCCTACGACATTGTAGAACACAAGTAAGTTTTATCAACTTCAATCTAATTAGAAACTTTACTAAAAGAAAAACTTCAATTTAGAAAAACTTCTTTTGCTGAAGCAACGGTGACGTGAATAGTTAACAATATTCTATACGCAGTTGTTGTGTTAGGAAAGCAATCCACATGTTTAATAGATTGTAAAATACCAACATGTTCTAACTTTTATTTAGGCATTAAGTGAACTAGCAATTTTAACTTAATATATAAGTCAATTACATCAATATCATATACCTCATCGTGTTTTAGTGCGACCTTAAGACATAGGCAACAAGATTTTAAAACATTATCTTTTAATGACCGCAATTTGTCAAAAGTAAACAAAAAGGCAAAAGTTTTTTCGCAAGGCTGTCAAGATCGCGATCCCACCTGAGATCATTTTTGTCTTTGCAAGATCGAGATCGTAAGATCGGATCGAGATCGTAAGATCCTACCAATTTATCATGTTCTGTAAGCAACGGATAAACGAGTCAAACTATTTTTATTTCTACTCATCATCAAATATAAATTTATATAATATCCTTTTGAAAATGTCAATGTTCAAATTTAAAATACCAAAGTAAAAGTAAAACACAAAAAAGTCAAGTTTCAATTGTCACATTCAGGATTTAGCGGAATAAAATTACATAACATGCATAATAAACGTCTCAAAACAAAGTACTTCACTAGTATCACTATAATTAAGCTATCTGAATTAAAACTTAAAGGTTAACAGTTAAAACTATGAAATGGTAAAAGAAAAAACAACAATTACCTGTAAGAAATTTTTTGCTTAAGGTAACTAGAACATGAGAAGAAGAACTCTAATTGTTTTATGTAATTTCAATTTAGGGAAAGTAGATAGTTAGGTTTATTGATTAGAAAATCTAGGAATGAAACGTCAATACTTGTTACTGAGATCAGCGAACTCGTATTGTACTTTTCTAGGCCTAAAAAAAGTAACGGGCTAGTAAGTATGTAAGTCAGTAAGTTAGTAACTTGGTAATTTGGTAAACTCGTATCGACACGCGATCATACGATCTTACGCGCGAGTTTACGATCCTACCTCTGATGCGATCCTACACCGATCCTACACGATTTTATCGGGTGGGCACGTAAGATCGTACGATCTTACGTGTAAACTCGCGAGTTTGACAGCCTTGATATTGCACACCACACAAAGTGATGTGCACACCACATAAATGCATATATGGTGTTATACCATATGCATCACATATATGATTTTGTGGTGTGCATATCACTTATCAAGTAAATGATTGGTCGACGTCAAAAGAAGAAAATATATTTTTGCCACTTTGCATCTCACATAGAATATGACGTCAAAAATGGGAGATAACACAAAAAAGCCAAGGCGATAAGAACCCAAAAAGTCATTGACACTGTTCATCTCATCCCCCATTTTTCATTCGACCCTCACCACCCATTTCTCTCTCTAGAGATTTCCTTTTTATTTTATAAATCTGGTGACCGTCGGTACTGTTTCATATGCCTACTACTTTTTATTTTTACCCATCATCAACAAGTACACCCTTAATCATATCTCTCAGTTTTGGTATCAGTGATGCTTTATTTTGGTGCATATTTTGCCTTTTTAACTCACCAAACCCTAGATATCTTGTACTTTTAATTTCCTTATATGGGTTTTTTTTTATTTTAAATTTTTTCTTTTCAGATCTAGTTTTATGTTTATTTATTTTGATGAAAACACATTTGGTACCAGTTAGGCTAAGTCGAGTTGACAGAAGAGAGTGAGCACACAAAGTCTAATTGTACCTAAAGGAAATGGTATGATTATTTTTTGTGCTCACTGCTCTATCTGTCACCTTGTATTCTTTGATTGGATCTTTTGTTTTGTTTTATCAAAAATTAAACATGTTTTTGTTTGAAGACACACACCTGAAACAGTAGTCTCTTGTTTGTATCTTTGTTTTGGGATTTCGGTTAAATAAGTAATGATTATGGTACTTTATATTATATTTTATTTGCTGGACTAGTTTAATTAGCAGTAGGGTTTAGTTATATGTAACTGTGACTTTACATGGTTTACTGTGCTAAATCAACTGAAAACTGACATTATCATTATTTGACTCTTGTCTTTAACACTATTGTTTTTTTTAGTCATATTTTTTTACGCATGCCATGTTCGCTCACAGAAATGTTGGAACTTGAATGGATTTTATGCTCTTGTTTTTTATTCACAATCAAGGTATCTTTCTTTGCATTTCTGTTATTGAATTTTTTTCTTCTACACAAATGTTTTGAAAGCTTGGTTGAACTTTAATCTACTTTAAGATCCTAAAACATATGGTATAGATTCAGTGAATGTAACCTTTTCAAGTGATCTGCTAACCATATGTGTGTTAAATTATTGTGTTTTGATATGACCATCTATGCTCACATCACATCACTTTGACTTTGATTTTTTTTCAGCGTGTCGAGTCATAGTTTAATTAGCATGTTTTTTTTCTTGCTTTTTTATGCCCTTTTTTTTTCTTTTTTAAAAAAAAAATTGCATGATGCCAATTTTAAAAATATATGAGTCGAATTTGCAGTGCTCGAATAAGTGATTTACTATCAAATTGAAACAAGTAGCTTGGCCTAACTTGACTTGAATATAACAATTTGTGAACTTTGGTATGAGATTTTTCTATTATATACTAATATTATTTTGCTGCTTGTGTTTTATCTGAAATACTTAAGTATTCGATTTTTATTAATTGATCGATAGCTGGTTAATGTTACCCTTTAGGGTTTTCTGTCTTGTACCTAAGAAATAACCATAGTTATTTTCTAAAAGTCTGAATAATCAAAATTTGCAGCTTATTCATAAGCAATATGTTCCCTCTTCTTTTCTGCAATTAATTTGTCTAGCTCTTGCTGGTTTGAACTGTTGGGATTCTTTACTTACACGAGGGACAATATACCCGTAACGTAGCTATATCACATGTATGTGCTCTAAGCTTCTTGTCCGACAGTTTATGACTACGTACTCTAATACGCATTAGTTAAGTAAGCTTTTATATCTTGTAAAAACAAGAATTGAATTGATATGGATCTTATTAGATACAAGTCGATATCACAATTTGTGATGAAGGTAAATTATTTTTTCTAAGGCGATTAGAATATAAACAAAAGGAACTAGCAAGGAGCTAGAAGGCTACAAAGGTTTGGATAGAAAGTTACATGGGTTACGAATCCACTCTATCCAATTCACGTGAAATCTCTTTTGTCTAGAAGAAATCTAATTAAACGAGTGTAATTCAATGTTATCTAAAATGAGGTGTTTGCTGGAACGTTTTACTGCAAACACTTTGTCGTTCCTTGGTCTCTATAGATATCATATAGGTGTTTGCACCACCGTATAGAAAATGTCCTTCCTTGAAGGGAAGTTACTATTCGCTCAATTGATAATCTAGCAACTAATTCACCCACACACGGTGTGGTATTTTTATTATGGTTATGGTTACTAGGCTGACATCAAGTTAATACATTAGGCATAACAAGATTCAGTTGACGGTTATGGTTACTTTCATGTTGACATCAAATTAACACATTATGGTTATGGTCACTATCTTTATAAGTTCAGTCTTGTTCATGTGGGTGAAGTTTGCTTGGTTTTTAGTCTTTTTGGTAGGTGTTGCGTGTTGGCATGTTATTGGGTTTCTTAGGTAGTTTGGGTGTGGTTGTACTTAAAAGACGTGGTGTATTAGTTTGCTAGGTGTTCTCCTGGGGATGTTTTCTGTTTGATGTCTTCATGTTTGTATCGTCTAGCTTCTTGCTAGTTTTTATAAGAATAAATTTGCCGTTCAAAAAAATGTATATCGTGATAAATTTATTATATAATACTTACACAACATAGTTTGCAGCATGTTATAGCTTTTGAGTCAGGTTACTTCACTTCATGGTCGATTATTGGCTTTTTGAAGGTTGAGATGCCACTCAATTTGCTATTTTTGAAGAAAGCCTAACTTTATTTGTAAGTTCTACTTCATATATTTCTGTTCATGTCCTAACTGACGGAAGTTATCTGCTGTTGCTCTTAAAGATTATGTTTATTATAAGCAAATTAAATATCTATGTTAGATATCTATTCCACTTGTACTTTAGTTTTTAAATTAGTTATCTGTTAGTCATTTTTATGAAACAATGTTGTCGGTTAGATTGTATACGTGCTCACTGTTTGTATTTTTCCAGTTTGTTTCTGAAGTTTTTTATTCAATGGTTTATTAGTTAAAAAAACTATGGTCTTTTAGTATAAAAATCGTGTAAATACTTTTTTATAGCTAAATTAATTAACAAAAAGTTTTTATGAAATTCTATATCACGCCTTTCGTAGAGTCCAATATTTGAAACATAAATCATTAAACATTGAACTCATTCCAAATATAAAAATACTAGCTAGAAAGTGATTTTTTTATGTTGCAATGACTCTTTTTGCTGTTGTGACTTCTGGAAGGGTCATGGGGGTGTGGGGGACCCCATAATTGAGGCCTGCTCTATGTGGCTCTTAAAAGGTGCTAAGGGCTAGGTTGCAGTATATGACAATTAATGTTCTCATTAATTAATGTGGGATATTTATCTCAAATAAGGTAGCTTATATAACATAAGAAGCTTTCCTCATATAGTTAGTATGGCTTATAATGACTTTTTAAGTATATAATCTTGTTAGGTCATTGGGCAATTTACGGTCTACTGACCATAGATTATTCTTGTCATGGTAGTCTTGTGTTAAGACGAAGATGACTATCCACTTGAGACCGAAAGCCAACTTACTTCTTTGCCAGGAAACTCTTTACATGGAAGTATTATGCAAACTACCGGGTTGCTGGTTTTGATTGGAAAGGGAGGTTAATAGTTGATATTCAAAATTCAAGGCAGTGAAATATTGATTGGTGGTTAAGAATCTCAAGCTCTTAATTGTTATGTAGTTGGTATCCCAAACCAAGTAAGAATATTGATTCACTTTTGATTGTTTAAAGCTGGTAATCAAGTTTTGGACTTTGAGATATTTATAATGAGCTAGAAGCCTAGAAGATATAGTCCCTCATGCTGTATGCACACTCAGAAACTTTCACATTAAATATTGATAACTAGCTATACACATCTCCTTTTGAATTTTTCATGTTGGTTGCTATGTTAATACTGCTATAGCTAATGTGTGTGGTTGTAGAGAGCAAGTTCCATAAGTCAGGAAACAAATCGTACAATAGATTACGGAAGGATACCAAAGACAAAAGAATAGGAGCAGAGTATTAAGGTTTAAATCAAACAAGATTACGAGAACAATTGATAAGGACTGAAGGCAAATTTGCAGCAAAAATTGTGTGTAGATAGTAGCTAAATTGTAGCCCAAAATCGAATTGGTAACTTTTTTTTGGAAGGCAAATCGAATTAGTACTCAGCACTAGAAACATCAGGATATTTCGGAGATGGTGTCACTGCATCTGTACCTGCTTGTGATAGTGGTTTTAGAGGAGTGGTGGCCGTTAAGGTGGTGCAAGAAACTAATGATGTTGATAAACAAGGTAAATTGGAGGTTAGCGATTCTAGATGATGGAGATTTAGAAAAGGATAATAACCATAAGGACCCTCTAGACAACAGGCCAGCCTTCAGAGAATGTAATTTGAATGGTGCCTTTTGTTGATAAAAAGCATTTTTAGTTGTGATTTGGTTTCTCGAAGTTAAGATCGTAGTTAGAGGAAACAAACATATACGCCACCCTATTGGGAAAAAATGGTGCAGTAACCAAGTTATACTCGATTGTTAGTGTGCTACTAATTCTTGCAACATATGTTCTTCACTCTAATCATTGAGGTCTCTTTTTGAAATGACTTGTTAAATTAATGCGAAAGTACTAACACATGTACATATGTCTTCCAACAGAAAGTCTGACTTAGGATGTTTGTAGCTCTTTTGGAAACTAGAATTAATGTTTTTTTCTAACGCATTTAGATCTAACTATAACGTTAGAGGGTTTTAAGCTTGTAACGATACAAGAAATACTGTCACTGACTTAAAAACATGAAAAGTCTTTATTTTGCAGTCATAGCTTGATTGCTGCCGGAAAACGGACTGTGTTAATCTTCACTCTTTAACATGCCAATCCTATGATTAGAATCACCTAAGTTTTGTTTCTTAAGAGTACACACCCTTGAAGCTGTGAACTTGTTAGAACTTGAAAGCGTTAAGATTCTAAAGGTAAGAAAAAGAACACCATTTTGATTTATCATGTTCAAGTATCTGTTAGTTTTTGAGAAGCTAGATAGTCCTCATCTCTTGACCTGTAGCTAGGTAGTTTTACGTTATATCCGATTATTTCTTGCACACCTTCTGATGAACCTTCTGCTGATTTTGAACAATGACCATTGCAGCATTAACAGAAAACCGGTGAGAGCTTTGAAACCACATGTTCACATTGGAGGATTGTTTTGACATGAAGCTGTTGGGCGCTTTGGTATTCAAGAGAAGAAGAAAATAAGTGGAATCAGCAGTTACATGGCAGTATGATCCTCCTGGCCTGGAATAGGGAATTACGTTCAGCAGACTGTGATGAGCTTATTGAGCTCCAAAGCCTTCTTTGCAACTTACAGGTCACAACCGATCTAGGTAAATGGGAGTGCCTTATTGACTCATCAATTCTTCTCCTTTATTTTACCCGAATTCAACAAGATGGAATAAGCTAGTACCAATCAAAGTCAACATAACTTGGAGGATTGAAAATCTAAGAAACTCCACTCCAGTTAAACTTGGACTCTATAGGCATCGATCTTTATTCATCTTGATACCCGATTTGCGATGATCTTGAGACGGAAGATCTTGTTCTTGTTAAATGCGGTGTTGCTTTAAATGTATATGAAAGGAGTTCCTTAAATGGTGAGGTTTAAACAACATCCATGTAGAAAACCTCAATGATGTATTTTCCTTGTCAACACATTCAAGTTTACCTCCCAAAGTTTCTATATTGTTTGATGCCGTGGCTCAATCCACCTTATGGTTCCTATGGCGATTTTGGAATGAATTTATCTTCGCTTCAAAAAGACCTAATAAAGATCTGATCCTCAATGACATCAAGCATTACACTCCTCAATGACATCAAGCATTACACTTTTGTTTGGGGATCTCAAACAGGCTTAGGAAAGGGTCTTGTAATTTGCTAGTGGGTTTTCAACCCACAAAACGCTATATGTACTCCCTTGTAATTCTCACTTAGCTCCTAGCTAAGTTTCTTTTTCATATAATCTAATGCTGTTAAAAAAAGATATTTCTCGGCGGTATTCAATTTTCTTGGAAACGCCATGGGTGCGTTTAGTTAGAGAAAAAATTTCTTAGTTTTGTGTTTTCATATTTGTAAAAAAGAAGAGGAGATTTATTTTCCACAAAACATAGAAAACGCATTCATATGATTATGATTTGTTTCCCATTCTCAAAAAAACAAGGGAGGTTACAAAGAAAACAAAAAAAAATGTGTTTTGTAGTTTCCCTTGTTAAGTTGGGAAATGTATGTTTTGTGTTTTGTAGAAAATTTTGTTGAAAAACGCTGATTTGAACGTGATCTTTGTTTTACTTATTTTCCACAAAACATTTTGTGAAAAACACGTGTGTTTCCTCTCAACTAAACGCACCTTATATGTACTTGTAATTTAGCAAGCATTTACCTGCTGATTATTTTTTCTTAATGGCCACATTAAAATTATCTAGTCAAACATTTTCCTCATAAATCATGATCAGTGGATTTGAATTTTTCTTAAATGTGCATGTTGCAGGAAATTAATGAATTGTAAATCAAGTTATATATACTGTGACATTTATTTGTGACCTACCCGGCCACCAATATGTCTCACATGTACTAGCAGAAAGATGTAAGAGGTACTGTTGAACAACAGAAAATGAAAGTGCAACTGGATAAGGCTCATGTTATAAATACCATAAAAAGCCATTTGTACCCATCATGTTTTTTGTTTTTATTTTATTATTTTATTTGAATTTTATTTTTATAATTTTGTTTATGTTATAACACGAAAATTATGAAAGAAAAAATATAAAGTTTAACAAGCCAAAAGTATTAAACTGTTAAAAATTACGAAACAGATGCTGATAACAAACTGCGTTACACTGTTAACAGGAAGACAAACTAGTACTTTTTAATACTAGTACTTTTTTGTACTTTTCTGGTGGGTCAGGGGGTACCAATAGTAACACCCATTGAATAATGAGCGCTATTATAAATTCCTTAACCTACATGTTTTGTACTTTTCACAACCTACAACTCTTTTTTGTCCTCTTGTTTACAATCTAACACAGTTTCTTTCTCTTAGTTTTTGTTATGTACTTTTTGTCAATACTTTTGACTTGTTAAACTTTTTAAAATTTTTATTTCGTGTTTTTCCTTTTATAGTTTTATAATATAAACAAATTTATAAAAATTAAAAAAAATTAAAAAAACAAAGAAGTACAAATGATGTTTTTAGAAAGGTTTTTTATATCTTATCCTTTGATGAATCCATAAACTATAGTATCATGCTTGCTTAAATTAATGGTGAAGATCATTTACGATTGTTGTGTAGACAAAACAATGGTCTATTTTGTATTCAATATTTGATGAATGACTTTTGCTGGAATTAATCAGTTCAATCTAAGACCTTTTTTTTCTAAGCAACTTGTGTTTTTTCTTTTAACATTTACTCTTCAAATACGAACGCTATTTACTATTCAAATCTTTAAATATTACAAATATATACTCTGAGTGATGCAGGTAGATATTGGTCGGGTGAAATCCAAGGCCTTTGGTTTAGTGGTATGTGAGTTGTCCATCAACTTAGAGGTTGTGAGTTCAAGCTTCTCTAAATGCATTTGTGAAATATGTGATACGGTGTGAAATATTCATCGTTTTAAAAAAAAGAACAAAAATATTGGTCGGGAGAGATAAATTAAATTAGTATGAAAAAGTTTTGAAGTTAAAGTTTGAAGCATGTAATTGAAGATGACATGTTCTTACAGGAGGAATGTAAGTAAAAGATGTTCATTTTGCTTCATATTTGAAGATTTTTACAGTATACGGTTGAACATGGCTTTAGGGTATCTATTAGAGCCGGAAACAAGCCAAACTTTTATCAAGCAATTTGAGTTTGAGCTTAAATAAATCGAGTCGAGCTTTTATCGAGCTCAAGCCTCGAGCCCAAGCCCAATAAACCAGCTCGAAACACGTAATGAGTCAAGCTCGAGCTCGAGCTTTTCGAGCCTTCAAGAACATATATATTTTTATTGTACATATTTTCATAAACAACCGAAATGCTAACATGAATATTGATGTAATAATTAATTATTTGTAGAAGGACTATTTAAGCTCAAAATTTTCGGAATATTTTGTATAAGTTCTTTGCTATTGAGTTTATTGCGTTTTTTTAATTTATTGACGAGTTTGTTATCGAATTTAATATTTATATATAAATTTAAGCTTTTTGAGCCGAGCTCAAGCATGAATGATAAAACCTCGTCAAGCTATCAAGCCTACCTTATAATCTAATTTTTGAGCCGAGCTTAAGCCCTGTTAAGCTCGAGCTCTCGATTACAACCTAGTTCCCATTAGTTTAGGATGCTTTTGATTTATAAATATGGTTAGAATCGGATTCGAATTTGTTATTGATTTAAAAGAAATGAAGAGAGAGCAAGCATATTAAAAAAAAATATTTGTTATTTATATAATAAAATGTTTAATTTGAATTATAACTTAAATAAGTAAGAGCTTTAATCTAAAAAGGGAATGAATATGTGAAAGCAACCCTTTTTATCTTGATTCGAAACACTAAGTCTAATACCAGAAATCTTGCTTTAATTTGTGAAAGGATTAGTGTGCAACGGACAACGTGTTTCACAAGTCGTACTCGTAGAAATGCTGATGGTTTACACTGGTTCACACTAAACGTAAAATGCAAGTTGGTAAAGAGAAAAGAGTGACAATGTGGCCACGGAGGTTTACCTAGGCTGACTCCGGGCTATCCAAAAAGGTAGTCTCCATGGGATTAATCGGCTCGCAATGTCGAGTCGGAAACCGAGATAAAAAAAGACAAAATGAATGGAAATGAAGAGAAATTAATTATTCATGGTGTATATATTTATCTATGATATATATAAGTGAATTAAAGGCAAAAGCACAAACCTTAAAGGTTGTGTGAGATGCGAACGACCCCCTTGGAGGGGGGGGGGGGGGGGGATTTGTTTGTTTCCCTAAACAAAGTAATTCTCTCAAGGGTAATTATTAGAATGTTCTAGTTGGATTAAGATTGTCTTTGGTTTACTATAAATACAAAGACAACCTAAACTAGAAATTACTTTAATCCTCTAAACCCTAAAATACTCCCTCTTCTCTCCCTACTTCTCGTTCGATCGAACAGACAACCCTAACTGTTGAAACCCTTAGTTGATCAATCGACATATATTTTATTCCCAAAAGTAGACTATATGCATTTTGTACTCTCCAACTTGCGAAGATTTGTAGACCTAGTTCTACCTATGCAGTACTGGTGGATACCTAACTCAACTCAAGTGGTGATTCTTCCCAGGAAACCCTAACTATTCAACTAAATTATGAATATCAAGAAGAAGGCAATTTCGTGCAAGCTGTGAAGGTCTAGGAGTTTACGTTAATGCATGATCAAGTAAGTATTCTATGAACACCCTTTATACTTGTTAAGTTGAGGTTATATCACTGATTAGGAAATCTGTATATTAGGAGTTTTGTCTGCATGACCTTTATGTGTTTATTTTACGTTGCACATGTTTTATAAGCCATGTGGGCGATCACAAATACCTTATAGTGGTATCAGAGTCACCCTAATCATATATAACCTAATTAGGGTTCTTAGTAATTATTTATATTATCATAACAATTGAAACTTTTATTTTATGTTATGTTTGTTCGGTCGATTCATGTTTTTTAAGAGTTATAAGGTTTTTTCTTTTTGTTGACAACTAGGGTTTAATCACTCTAGTGATTGGATTCAGTGTATATGTGTTTGAATCACGTATATTTGATCCATTATGGTTTCCTAAAACATAAAGGAGTCGACTTTATGAGGTTACAAGGTTATTCGGGATCAAACGTGAAAACCATAATTCGTGTTTGTTGGTGAAACATTGAATATAATCTCCTTTATGTTTTAATGATGACATATAAACGTTCGCAACACTTAAAATAACAAACGATAGCCAAAATCTAAAAAACCGTAACAGTGCCGTTGGCGCGCTGGTTACGCGTCAGCACGTGGCCAGCGCGCCACTCACGGCTTTCGGTTTTACCGATTTTGGAAAGTTGACTTTCCTCTTACCCGACACATGTGGAAACTTCAATAAATGTATGTACATGATACTTAAGCATTTAGGAACACTCCAAATAAGGTTTAGACTTAGAGAGGAGCAAAAAACAAATCTTCTTTTTTTTCAACAAAATGCCAACTCAATTCGTTTATCAAACGCCTCTAGCCAATGCCGGAACTTATTTCTAAACCTAGTATGAATATACTTTCAACATACCATCAAACTAAAGTATTCATTTGACCTAAATCCGGATTTACGTTGTTCCTAATCACGCAACGGGTTTTACTCCCTTGTTGGTCAAACTAAGTCAAATGTCACTTTGCGTAAACACATCCCTTCCCCTTATGGGATATACTTTACTTAAGATGCAAAGCAATAATCTTGTTTGCATCAAGATGATTAGTGATCAAATCTATTGTTGATTATCATGGATTAAGTCTACGTGACTATTTGAGTTTGTGGCATTTGGAGGATAATTATACTTTGAGTTTTTCTACCTCCCTACATATATATGATTACAAACTCCCACATGTATTCCTCACATGTCTCCAACACAATTCACTTCTCTACTAAACATTCCCTAATAATTTGTTAAAATATTCTACCCATTAAATGATTATACACACCTTCCTACACAATCCAAACATTCTATACCAATCTCCATATCATTCCTTAATCATCATTACCCAAATCTTTTCTCTCTTAATGGCAATATGTGTTGGCAATTTAGTACAATTGTGGAAATCAGGTCATACTTGGAAGTGGGTTTAGAGGTACGGAGTGTACACCCATCAATTCATTGATTTTCCCTAACTCTTTTAGTAGTTAGATTAAATGAGTGGTTACAAACATTTAAGTGGCAGGTTTGACTACATTAAATGGCAGGTTTGAACATTAAATGTGTGTAATAATTTTGACCTATTCAAATGGCAGGTTTGACTACATTAAATGACCAAGTCATGTAACCACTAATTCCTATAGTTATGGAGGCTAATTATGGAAGAGATTAATGGGCCCATTAATCTCTCATAATTACCACCGACTAGGGTTTGAGTAAATCCCCTATAAATAAGGATCATAATTGCATGGAAAAACACACAGAAAACATTCACACTTAGAAGCGAAGAGTTCTTGATTTGTGCCTAAAACAAGAATAAGCACTTGGTTTTATCCTAAGGAGGTATTCGTCTAACCCATGCATAGGGTCGAATAATCTTCTGTGGAAAGTGATTACACGACTTCAAGTGATATCTAGTAATCATCTTTGGTAATTAGCTAGGCTATTGATTATCTTTACACTGTTATGGGCTCACCACAACCAACAATCAAAGACGATTATTTTGTGATAATCAATGGTTGTTGCTGCTATGAAACATATGGCTTCAAACTTTGTCAAGCTTGACAAGTTTAAAGGGGTGGACTTTAGGAGATGGCAAAAAAAGATGCACTTCTTGTTTTCCAGCATGAGTGTGGTGTATATGCTCACTACTCCTATGTCTGATCATTTATTTGATATTTACCAAAATGTTGAATCTTCTAAAGAACTATGTGATTCCTTGGAGGCCAAATATATGGCTGAGGATGCATCAAGTAAGAAGTTCGTTGTAAGTAATTTTACAAATTACAAAATGACTGATTCAAGACCAGTTATGGAATAATACAATAAACTTCTTGGTATACTTGGTAGATTTATGCAACACAAAATAAACATGGATGAAGCTATTCAAGTTTCTTGTATCATTGGCAAACTTCCTCCTTCTTGGAAAGATTTCAAGCATACCTTGAAACATAATAAGGAGGAGTTAACTTTTGTTGAGTTGGACAGTCATCTGCGCATTGAGGAGTCCCTCAGGGTGCAAGATAATGACAAGACAAAAGGCAACAATGTTGCTGGTCCCTCAGTTGTCAACATGGTAGAGCATAATAACTCCTTCAGGTACAATGACAACATGGGAAAGATAGATGTGTAGTGGGTTGACTTAGGAGAAACTGTACATGTGTGTAAAGATAGATACTGGTTCAAGACCTACGAGTCATTAAATGATGGATCTATTCTTCATATGGGAAATAAGTCAACAACCTTAGTGTATGAACGTGGTTGTGTAGATCTTAGATTTAGTTTTGGAAAGATTGTTTCTTTGTTGAATGTTTTGCATGTTCCTAATATTAGGAAGAATTTGGTTTCAAGTAGTATTTGAACAATTGTGGTTATAAACAAGTGATTGAATCTAATAAATTTGTTTTATCCAAACATAACATGGTATGTTTATTGGTTTTGGTTATTTGAGCAATCAAATGTTCAGGCTTAATATTGTTAATGATAAAATTAGTTCAGCCTTTATGTCAACCTCTAACTAAATGATTCAATCCTATGACATGCTAGACTGGCCATGTCCACTTTAAGAGGATGCAAGATATGTCTAAGGATGGGTTAATCCCAGCTTTTGACATAGACACTGAAAAGTGTAAGACTTGCATTCTGACCCTAATTACTAAGAAACCATTTCAAAATGTAAAATGTGAAACTAAAGTTTTGGAGCTGATCCATAGTGATTTATGTGATCTGCATGCTACTCTCTCATTAGGGAATAAGAATTACTTTGTGACATTTATTGATGATGCTTATAGGTTTTGTTATGTTTATTTATTACATACTAAGGATGAAGCATTTGATAAATTCAAAGTATTCAAAACTGAAGTTGAATTACAATGAGGGTTCTTGATAAAAAGATTCAAGACTGATAGGGGAGGTGAGCATGGATACTCTGTATTTTAAGTATGTTGGTATTATTCATGAAACGACTGCTCCTTATACTCTACAACAAAATGGTATATCTGAAAGGAAAAATATGGTATTGAAAGAAATGGTTAATTCCATGTTGTCCTACTCAAGACTGAGTCAAGGGTTCTAGGGTGAAGCTATGTTAACAGCTTGCTATTTATTAAATAAGGTTCCTAACAAAAGGAACACGATTACCCCTTATGAACTCTGGACTAAAAGAAAACCAAATCTGAACTACCTCAGAGTTTGGGGTTGTAGGACTGTTGTAAGACTCCCTAATCTAAAGTTGAAAACTGTGGGTGGAAGAGGAATTGAATGCATCTTTGTTGGATATGCTGAGCATTCCAAGGATTTTAGGTTTGTTATTGAACCTAATGAATTAGTTTTAATTAACTCAATAATTAAATCAAGGGATGCAATCTTTGATGAGAATAGATTCTCTTCAATCCATAGACCAAGCCTTAGGATTCCTAATGAAACTGATGACATTGGTGGTTTAGTTGTCTGTGAAGAGGTCACTGAAGAGGTTGTTCAGCAACCTAAACCCGAGCTTAGAAAAAGCAAAAGGAATATAACTCCAAAGAACTTTGGTCTTGAATTTTAATTATATCTAATTAAAGGAACAAGGAATAAGGTCTCTGACCAACACTCCTATTGCTTTAATGTTGATGATGACCCAAAAATATTTGATGAAGTAATGAAGTCTCAGAATGTTGCTTTCTGAAAAGAAGCAATTAATGATGAGATGGATTCCATCATGGGTAACAATATTTGGGTGTTGGCTGATCTACCTCCAGGTTTCAAACCTTTTGGTTGCAAATGGATCTTTAAAAGAAAACTGAAGGTAGATTGAACTATTAAAAGTTCAAGGCTAGACTAGCCATTCAGGGCTTTAGACAAAAGTCAGGGATAAACTACTTTGATACTTATGCTCAGTAGTACATATCAGTACCATAAGACTGCTGATTGCTATGACATCTATTCATAATTTTATTATTCATCAAATGGATGTGAAGACAACATTCTTAAATGGTAAATTAGATGAGGAGGTCTATATGAACCAACCTCAAGGCTTCATCATGCCTGGTAATGAAAACAAGGTGTGTAAACTAATTAAGTCTTTATATGGACTGAAGAAGGCACCTAAGCAATGGCATCAAAAGTTTGATGAAGTGGTTTTGTCCAGTGGTTATTTACTTAACCAAACAGACAAATATATGTATAGCAAATTTAATAAATCTGGTAAAGGATTCATCATTTATCTATATATTGATGACATGTCGATCTTTAGAACTGACCAAGTTTAGGTTGACCTGACAAAGGAATTCTTGTCATCTAAGTTCTCCATGAAATACATAGGGGAGGATGATGTTATCCTTAGTATAAGGATTAAACATGAAAGTAATAAAATAGTAATTTCTTAGTCTTACTATATTGAGAAGGTACTAAAGAAATTCAGTTACTTTGATTGTACTCTAGTGAGTACTCCTATGGATACAAGTGAGAAGCTGATACCCAATAATGGTCAGGCTGTATCTCAACTTAAGTATTCTTGGGTGATGGGCTGCCTTATGCATGCCATGACTTGTACAAGGCCTGATAATGCTTTTGTAGTAGGTAAACTGAGCAGGTACACTAGTAATCCTAGTACTGAGCATTTGCAAGAAATTTAAAGGGTACTGAAGTATTTAAAGAAAACTATGGATTTTAGTTTGACATAGACTAGTTATCCATCAGTCCTAAAAGGATACACTGATGCAAGCTGGTCCAACAATACTGAAGACACTTTGTCTACTAGTGGCTGGGTATTCATGCTTTCTAGAGGTGTAATCTCTTGGGCTTCCAAGAAGCAAACTTACATCACTGGTTCAACTATGAAATCTAAATTTATGGCTTTAGCAGCTGCTGGTAAGGAAGCTGAATGGTTAAGAAACCTGATCTTGAGATTCCATTGTAGTTCAAACCTATAACACCTATATCTATCCTTTGTGATAGTGCTGCTACATTGGCAAAGGCTTATAGCCAGATGTACATTGGGAAGTCTAGACACTTAGGTGTCAGACATAGCATGATTCGTGAACTTATCATGAATGGGGTGGTATTATAGAGTTTGTGAGGTCTTAATGAAACTTAGTTGATCACTTGACGAAGGGATTGGCTAGAGACTTGGTTTTAAAGTCTGCTGAATAGATAGGTTTATAGTCCAACTTAGTCATTGAATGATAGGACACCCAACTCCCTACTAAGAAAACTTGGTAGCTGAGTTCAATGTGGAAAGTTAAACGTTCAGTAGACTAAAGCACATGTTTTACAATCATCCCAAGGATGTGCTTGGAAACTACTGAAAAGGAGGATGAAGACTTTACTTCTTAATGGTTAATTTTTTTAAAAAAGTGCTTAGCAGGAGCATCAAATGGGTTGAAGGGTTTACTTCTTAGAACACCCTGATTCTCGAATATTTGAATGTGTTATTTACTAAGATGGAAATTCAATCCTTAGGACTTTTTGTTTGTGCACTTGTTTTGTTTAATGCTCAATTTTCATGCAAAAGAATTGTACTAAATTGGGGAGGATTGTTAGAAATTTAGTGCAATTATGGGAATCGAGTCATACTTGGAAGTAAGTTTGGAGGTACGGAGTGTACACCCATCAAGTCACTAATTTTTCCTGACTCTTTTAGTGGTTACATTAAATGGGTGATTACAAATATTTAAGTGGCATGTTTGACTACATTAAATGGCAGGTTTGAACATTAAATGTTTGTAACAATTTTGACTTATTCAAATGGCAGGTTTGACTGCATTAAATAACCACATTTAATTGGTCATGTAATCACTAATTCCTATAATTATGAAGACTAATTATGGAAGAGATTAATAGGCCCATTAATCTCTCATAATTACCATTAACTAGGGTTTGAGTAAATCTCCTATAAATAGGGATCACAATTGCATAGAAAAACACACAGAAAACATAAACACTTAGAAGCGAAAGGTTCTTTATAGCACCCCATGTTTTGGGGTCATTGTACGAGGTCAATAATTTCACTATTTATTTTTAGTATTGTACGCGTTTGCTTTTAAATCGTAATCCTTAAGTTAAATCGCGTAAGCTAAAAATTATCGTTCAATGTGAACGGGCATCAAACAATTAAATGTTTACATCAAGCAAGTGTTAGGTAATTATTTTGAGGATAATTATTAACTTTGTTCATTTTATTTTATTTGGTTACGTAAAGTGTTTACGTTTCGAGATAAAATACGTTTAGGCATACCCGGAACCACCAAAACTTTTTTACGCTTCAACAAATACCCACAATTGTACCCAATACTCAAAATTCACATAAATATCTTATATATGTGCTTATGTCGCCGGATATGGTCATGAAACAAAAGAGAAATATCTTAAAAATCTTGTAGAAGTCTTGTACCAATTTTAACTCATTAAGTCTTACTAACTATGACTAGTGTTTGGTCTTTTTCTTCCTTGATTTCCCCCTCTTGTCCAAGTATAGTGTATTGTGTATCTAAACTTAATACCAACTAGTTACTTGTGTATATAAGGCATTCACTAGTAAGAAAAACATACATAACGCATTTTTAAGGTGAAAACAACATAAAAACTCTCCCTTTTCCTCCTTATAGCCCACTACTCAAAATCATTACCATAAACCATCCATACAAATTTTATTTACCACATTTCTATGTGTTCCTACATCATATCTAAGATAACCTAAGGTGTTTAGAAGGTTTAGTTTAAGGTTTACAAGTGTTAAAGCAAGAAGGTTCAAGATTAGGGTTTTGGTGAAATTAGGGTTTTCAAGGTGTTGAAAGCTAGGGTTTGTTTGCTAAACAAGGGTCTAGATCTTGTTGTTCATCACCATACTTTATATTAAGATTACCTAAAAACCTTAATCTCTTTACATTTGTGATTTTATGCATATATGATGTTTATATAGTTAATCACCATCTAAGGACTTATTTACTTGTAAAAATGGATTTTTACACTTGTTTATGATTTGGTACACTTTTACATATGACAAATGGATGTTAATATCATGTTATAATGGATGTGTAAGTATTGTACATGTGTGGTTTATGTATAAAAAGTATATATAAACAAGATACCTAAAAAGTGTATATATAAAAGTTCATGAACAAATGAGTATGTAAACTTATAGATCTTGTGATTCTTGGACAATCTTTGGACTAATCATGGACTAAGGACCCTAGGTGTGTAAGACATGTGATATTAAGGGTTTTAATGGACTTGTAACAAAGTGGTTAAACTAAATAGTTATAAAAACAACTTTTAAACACATTTTGAGAAATTGATAAAAGTGGGCTGTTAGAATTCGAATTTTAAGGCATCCATTTTATATTTTTATAAAATAATACATCTCATGAGGATTTCAAAAAGGTAAGAAACTTGAAAAACCAATTTATAACGAAGGAGATACGTAATTTACAAGTTACGCGATAATAAACGCGTTTATAAAAGAAATTTTATAAAAACTCTTTAAGTTTTGCTTCTGATATATAAAAATGGACATTTTTCTCAGATAGTACTTATTTTTAGGATTCTAAAACATTAAGAATCATAATTTTTAGATCAATAACGAAGGAGTTATGAATTTCGCAAGTTTACAATAATAAATACTTTTATAAAAATAATTTTATAAAAGTATATGAACAGTAAAAACCACTGTTCACCAGGGGACTAAAAATATGAAAATGTAATATTTTGATAACTCATCTTAATACGAAAGCGTGGACATAAGAAACGTAAGAAACGGGCTTAAAACGATAAAGTTACGTCGTTTTTACTAATGAAATATTTATAAACGTTTTAACTTTATAAATACGATTTCACAAACGCAATTAGATGGTGATGTAGCTATATAGAATTATATATGATAATAGTTATTCAAAGTGCTTAGTACTTATATGACCTATAATTAATTAGGTTGCATTCAGCGTTTATCTGACGCATTTTCTGTGATATACTTGATATTCATTCATTCGAGGTGAGTTCATAGCCCCACGTTTTACATTTATAATGATTTACAAGTTTTGGGGTGAGAAACATATGCATGTTTTACAAATTGGACGCAAGTGTACATTTTACTTGATTACGTGTTTGCCTAAGTAGCGATAACCCATCTGAGCCCATAATCATGAACTGTCAATTACTAATTATGAGCGCGAATATTATAAATAGATTTATTTGGGGTTGACATCTCCGTTTGGGTGATTAGCTATCACTGGACAAACGAACGTATACCATGTCGGATATAGGATGTTGCGGGTTAGAACATCATCACGGGCAATGTTGGCAATTTATATTGCATTTTATACATGTCGAGCTTCAGTGTCATGAGCTTAGGAAAACGTAATTATATTTTATGATGTTTGCATCTTATGCATTATCATGGGGAAATCTTGCGGTCCTACATTATACATTTACAAACCTATGAATTCACTCAACAATATGTTGACGTTTTAAAACAATGTTTTTCAGGAGGTCAATAAGGCACGAGGTGCAAGGGATACATTGGTGCTTATATATTTTGGATGTCACATGCTAAAGATTTGGTTGCATTACATTTTGGGATAAATTGTTATGAACTATAATCTTGTATTTTGTATTTTGAACAAGTAAAGCTTCGGGCTTTTGTATCAAACACTTTGCTAAATTTAATGTACCAGTTTTAAACGACTTTTTGGTCGTTATTATATTATCTTGTGTTATTGATCTATGATGTACCATCCCCAGACCCATATTTCGTTGCGGCTCATTTTAGAGGTGTTACAGATTGGTATCAAGAGCCAAGGTTATAGAGAACCAAGTCAAATGTTTTTGTTAGACTATAACCGTTTTCAAACATTGCATTCATACAAAGGGATTTTTAAGGGACATACATACACTATTTATTTGCATTAGTTGGTCATACTAGATGCTTACATGAGTAATATACGTGTTTATACTATAGTACGTATATTACTACTGGTCTTATATAATATACTTATATAAGTTTAATCTTGCTTGTTATAGCAGTCATGTCGCGTTTATGATTTTATGAAATCTAACGGGTATTGTATTTTCTTGTGATTTGAAGAAAATGGTACCAAAGAAAAGGACCACGAGGTTAAACCCAGAAACAATAACCACAACCCCCGCCACCACATCTGTCACTAATGCCCAACTTCAGGCAATGATTGACCAAGGCGTTACTGCCGCTTTGGCAGCATGTGATGCTATCAGAAGCACGAATGGTGAAGACAGCCATAATTCAGGAACAGGTGTTAGAAGAAATGAGCAAGCCACTCGTGAGTGTACTTACCCAGACTTCATGAAGTGCCAACCTCTAAATTTCAAAGGCACATAAGGAGTTGTCGAATTGACTCAATGGATTGAGAAAATGGAAACTGTGTTCCGTATAAGCAACTGCTCTGTGGAAAACCAAATCAAGTTCTCCACTTGTACTCTTTTGGGAAATGCTCTAACGTGGTGGAATTCCCACATTAGGACTGTTGGTAACGACGTTGCTTATGCAATGACTTGGACATAACTAAAATAGAAGATGACTAACAAGTACTGCCCGAGGACCAAGATTAAGAAGCTCAAAGTCAAGCTATGGGATTTAAAAGTGAAAGGCACCGACGTGATAGGGTACAACCAACGTTTTCAAGAACTGGCATTGCTGTGTGTTAGAATGTTTCCTGAAGAGTCTGACAAGATTGAGAGATATGTCGGTGGTTTGCCCGACATGATCCACGGAAGTGTAGTAGCATCCAAGCCTAAGACAATGCAAGAGGCAACTGAAATAGCAACCGAACTGATGGATAAGAGAACCCACACTTTTGCTGAGCGTCAAACAGAGAACAAAAGAAAGCAAGATGATAACCAACAACAACAATAACAAAACAAGAGGCAGAACACCGGCAGGGCGTACACTGCAGGGACTGGTGAGAAAAAGCCATACGGGGGATCTAAACCCCTATGCGCTAAATGCAACTATCACCATGATGGTCCATGTGCTCCTAAATTCCACAAGTGTAACAGAGTTGGCCATCTGGCCCGTGACTGTAGGAGCCCTACAAATACTAATGCTAGTTACAATCAGAGGGGCACTGGGGCAGGTCAGAAACCTACTTGCTATGAATGTAGGAATCAAGGGCACTACAAGAGTGATTGCCCAAAATTAAAGAACCAAAACCATGAAAACCAAGCTAAAGGTAATGAAGCACGTGGAATGGTGTATGCCTTAGGAGGAGGAGAAACTGATCAAGACCCTAACAACATTGAAGATGAGATCAAAACTTAAAAGCGAAAGTTGTCTCGCTTTGCCCAGTGAACCCTAAGTTGGAACTATCTTAGACTTTATCTCCGTAGAAGTTCTTGTTGTACTTATCTTAAATTTCCGTTGTACTTAATGATTTCAAGCATCTATCAAATTAACATATTATGAAAACGTCAATTCTACTTTAACTCTCTATATTTTTTTTAAACCACTCCCATAATTATTATGAAATTATAACACAATTTTGACGAAAATGAGCAATGCATTGTTAGTCCTCAATTATACATAGCTTGATCACCTATGTATAATTCAGGAAGGACCATGTCCATGTTGAGAGTAGTCACCTTAAAACTTCTTGTCAAAAGACAATTTTCTATTTATATCAAGTTTTGCGTGAATATTCATAAAATGTAATCATCACGAAGAACCAAACTAACAATAATAATCACTAAGTAAACTCTTACACCACCGTACTATATAA
This sequence comes from Tanacetum coccineum, assembly GCA_026074375.1. Taxonomy (NCBI): domain Eukaryota; kingdom Viridiplantae; phylum Streptophyta; class Magnoliopsida; order Asterales; family Asteraceae; genus Tanacetum; species Tanacetum coccineum. Next base: position 30,117 of record BQNB010022603.1, on the reverse strand, counting down.
AGTCGACATCATTTTATACAAAATCCTATGTCCAAAAATCAAGACGCATCCCTAGTCACCCTAGGACGATCCACTAACAAGTTTACTCGCCATTAAGGAATATACCAATTCATCATTTCTGACGTCTACGTAATACCATAGAGCTTAGTAGTTACGACACCACCATAGGTATAAATTCGTTATCACTCTAAGAAAGATGTTATAACTGACGCGTTAAGCCAAAGGGAACGAAAAAGCTCGCTAGAAGTCGAGCCTTGGTCATAACAATTAATATTAAACCAACATCACTAATCTTGAACGCACAAGATAAAGCAATTTAGAAGGGGAATGCAAACGAGTTACTAAGCATGGTAACGAAATATTCGAAAGACATAAATAAAAATAACAAATAGATTTGTTGCCAAAACACGCGTTTATTATCTTAGAAATAAGATTACATAAGGACATAAAAGAAATACAAGTTTTATTACAACCCTCCCCTAGCAATAATATCTATTCCTTCCAAAAGAGATCCACGCCGATAGCAAGAACGATGAAGGGCACGAGAATAGCTAGAATAAAGGCTAGATACTGAAATTCTTCTTTGTATGGGACGTAGGCAAGATAAATGCCGAGTGCTACCACGCTCGCCATCGCCAAGAGTGTGATGATATGCAACATTTTGAGAGGTTTGGATAAGAGAAATGTAAGTGAAAGATTAAGTGTTGTATGGAGAAATAGAGGGTAAAAATTTGGTATTTAAAGGGAGGAAGTAACCATTGGGGTTACTGTTCATAGCCGTTGGGACACTGTTCACGACCGTTAGGGTTACTGTTCACCTATAAAAAAAAATCTCACACACCTCTTCATTAACACCATTCCGGAAGGCAACTCAAACTGAATTTCAGGACGAAATTCTTTTAACAGGAGGAGACTATAACACCTCGTGTTTTAGGGTCATTGTACGATGTCAAAAATTCACTATTTATTTTTAGTATTGTACGCGTTTGCTTTTAAATCGTAGTCGTTAAGTTAAATCGCGTAAGCTAAAAATTATTGTTCAATGTAAACGGGCATCAAACAATTAAATGTTTACATCAAGCAAGTTTTAGGTAATTATTTTGAGGATAATTATTAAATTTGTTCATTTTATTTTATTTGGTTACGTAAAGTGTTTACGTTTCGCGATAAAATACGTTTAGGCATACCCGGAACCACCAAAACTTTTCTACGCTTCAACAAATACCCACAATTATACCCAATACTCAAAATTCACATAAATATCTTATATATGTGCTTATGTGGCCGGATATGGTCATGAAACACAAGAGAAATATCTTAAAAATCTTGTAGAAGTCTTGTACCAATTTCAACTCATTAAGTCTTACTAACTATGACTAGTGTTTGGTCCTTTTCTTCCTTGATTTCCTCCTCTTGTCCAAGTATAGTGTATTGTGTATCTAGACTAATTACCAACTAGTTACTTGTGTATATAAGGCATTCACTAGTAAGAAAAACATACATAACACATTTCTAAGGTGAAAACAACCCAAAAACTCTCCCTTTTCCTCCTTATAGCCCACAGCTCAAGATCATTACCATAAACCATCCATACAAATTTTATTTACCACATTTACAAGTGTTCATACATCATATCTAAGATAACCTAAGGTGTTTAGAAGGTTTGGTTTAAGGTTTACAAGTGTTAAAGCAAGAAGGTTCACGATTAGGGTTTTGGTGAAATTAGGGTTTTCAAGGTGTTGAAAGCTAGGGTTTGTTTTCTAAACAAGGGTTTATATCTTGTTGTTAATCACCATACTTCATATTAAGGTTACCTAAAACCCTTAATCTCTTTACATTTGTGATTTTATGCATATATGATGTTTATGTAGTTAATCACCATCTAAGGACTTATTTACTTGTAAAAATGGATTTTTACACTTGTTTATGATTTGGTACACTTTTACATATGACATATGGATATTAATATCATGTTATAATGGATGTATAAGTATTGTACATGTGTGGTTTATGTATAAAAAGTATATATAAACAAGATACCTAAAAAGTGTATATATAAAAGTTCATGAACAAATGAGTATGTAAACTTATAGATCTTGTGATTCTTGGACAATCTTTGGACTAATCATGGACTAAGAACCCTAGGTGTGTAAGACATGTGATATTAAGGGTTGTAATGGACTTGTAACAAAGTGGTTAAACTAAAAAGTTATAAAAATAACTTTTAAAGACATTTTGATAAATTAATAAAAGTGGCTGTTAGAATTCGAATTTTAAGGCATTCATTTTATATTTTTATAAAATAATACATCTCATGAGGATTTCAAAAAGGTAAGAAACTCGAAAAACCGATTTATAACGAAGGAGATACGTAATTTACAAGTTACGCTATAATAAACGCGTTTATAAAAGAAATTTTATAAAAACTCTTTAAGTTTTGCTTCTAATATATAAAAATGGATATTTTTCTCAGATAGTACATATTTTTAGGATTCCAAAACATTAAGAATCATAATTTTTGGATCAATAACGAAGGAGTTATGAATTTCGCAAGTTTACAATAATAAATACTTTATAAAAATAAATTTATAAAAGTTACTGTTCATCTCAGACATGGTTATTTTGTGAACATAATTAAATATATAGAACTTTTAATTACGAAGAGTACTCGAAAGAATCACTAAAAACGGAGTTCAAACGAATAAAATACGATATTTACGAGTTTACGACGACTAATTTTATAAAAGTATATGAAAAGTAAAAACCACTGTTCACCAGGGGACTAAAAATATTAAAATATAATTTTGATAACTTATCTTAATACGAAAGCGTGGACATAAGAAATGTATGAAACATGCTTAAAACGATAAAGTTACGTCGTTTTTACTAATGAAATATTTATAAACGTTTTAACTTTATAAATACGATTTCACAAACGCAATTAGATGGTGATGTAGCTATATAGAATTATATATGGTATTAGTTATTCAAAGTGCTTAGTACTTATACGGCCTATAATTAATTAGGTTGCATTCGGCGTTTATCTGACGCATTTTATGTGATATACTTGATATTCATTCACTCGAGGTGAGTTCATAGCCCCACGTTTTACATTTATAATGATTTACAAGTTTTGGGGTGAGAAACATATGCATGTTTTACAAATTCGATGCAAGTGTACATTTTACTTGATTACGTGTTTGCCTAAGTAGCGATAACCCATCTGAGCCCATAATCATGAACTGTCACTTACTAGTTGTGAGCGCGAATGTTATAAAAATATCTATTTGGAATTGACATACCCGTTCGAGTGATTAGCTATCACTGAAAAAACGAACGTATACCATGTCAGACATAGGATGTTGCAGGTTAGAACATCATCACGAGCAATGTTGGCAATTTATATTGCATTTCATACATGTCGAGCTTCAGTGTCATGAGCTTAGGAAAATGTAATTATATTTTACGATGTTTGCATCCGTTGCATTATCATGGGGAAATCTTGCGGTCCTACATTATACATTTACAAACCTATGAATTCACTCAACAATATCTTGACGTTTTAAAGCTATGTTTTTCAGGAGGTCAATAAGGCACAAGGTGCAAGGGATACATTGGTGCTTATATATTTTGGATGTGACATGCTAAAGATTTGGTTGCATTACATTTTGGGATAAATTGTTATGAACTAGAATCTTGTATTTTATATTTTGAACAAGTAAAGCTTTAGGCTTTTGTATCAAACACTTTGCTAAATCCAATGTATCAGTTTTAAATGACTTTTTGGTCATTCTTATATTATCTTGTGTTATTGATCTATGATGTACCATCCCCATACCCATATTCCACTGCGGCTCATTTTGAGGGTGTTACATTCTTGATTTGTGCCTAAAAGAAGAACCAACACTTGGTCTTATCCCAAGGAGGTATTCGTGTAACCCAGACATAGGGTCAAAGAATCTTATTTGGAAAGTGATTACACGACTTCAAGTGATATCCGGTAACCATCTTTGGTAATTAGCTAGGCTATTGATTATCTTCACCCTGTTCTGGGCTCACCACAACCAATAATATGATTAATTGATAATCAATCCTTCAATTATTCTCTTCTTTGTCACCAACACCATCTCCAAGCTTAAACCTTTCCCACATAAACCTTCTCTAAGCTTATCCCTTCACATGACAACTCACATTCTCTTACACATTGTAATTGTTGTTCCTCACATTCCCCATAAAGGCTCCTTTCCATTAAATCATAACATTCTCTACCACACAATCCCTATTCATTATCTTTTACATTTCCTCACTCACATACACTCCTATTTGAATTCAAAATACACACTCTCTCTCTAAACTTTATTCATACACTTCTCCTATTCACACACTCACACCCTTCTACATTTGAATTTAAAACTCACACTTCACCAAAGCTTCCCTTACACACTTTGCCACCTCGCCACCTTATCTCAAATATTCAAATTTGGATTTAATCTTTAGGATCTAAACCATCACATCACTCCAACTCATTGCCAACTTATTACACCTCAACCTTATTCTTATCTTCAAATTTGAATCTCAAGCCAAAGGCTCCTTTCCATTACATCATGACAATTCACCATCTCAACTTATCCCACATGCTTAAATGTATTTGAATTTGAAATTCAAATTATCCTTCCAACATCCACACTTGCTTACCAAGTTGAGAATATTCTTTGGCATATTCCTTTCTATCTTAACTATGCCAACTCACTCATCAAACCATGGTTAATTTTTAACTAAACCATTTATATTAAAGGAATACCCATTTTACCCTTTGTCCAATAGTTCTTTTATATCTTTTTGATATTTGACAAACACTTCCAAAATATATTTTAAACACTTCACAAACATTTTTATCAATTGGCTATTTGAGTTGGTTGACCTTGAGTGTAAGAATAATGAAAAGGTCAAAGTGTGAAGTACAATTGAAAGTTTAGCAAGAATGAGTATTTAAAACGCTAAAATCCTAAAAAACCAAGACCGGATTTTGGCGCGCTGGCCACGCGCTGACGCGTGGGCACCGCGCCACTCTTGAATTCGTTTTTACAAATTTAGGATTTTGGCCTATAAATACCCTCTCTTGGCCTTTGTATTCTTCGCCTCTTTCCATCTTTTATTTCTATCCTTTTCACTTCTCTTACCCTCTAAGTCTAACACCTCTTGTGTTCTTAATCTTCTCATCTATTGTAGGATATCAAATCACATAAACTAAGAGAGAAGTAAAGAGAAAATCTAGAGAGAGAAAGAAGAGTCGTTGATCACTTAGAGAGAGAAAGAAACATGTAATATTAGATTATCCAAATGACTAACACCCTGTTGGGAATTAAAGATTCCTTGATGCTGTTTGAATAAATGAAACAAGAGGGACTAAATCAACATAATAAAGATTCTACAAATAATGGAAGATTATAGAAGATATGGTCAAAGATATGAAGATCAGGATTGATATCCAAATGATTTAGTTTCCTTATAATATTAAATGTGTTGACTAGGAAGGTTGAATACTTATGGAAAGTATTAATAAGTATTAAATATGATGAGTAGGTTACAAGGTTTATTAGGAAAGTATTGATGTAGAATACTTAGGAAAGTATTAATTGTATTGTAACCTACTAGGACTCCTTGTACTATAAAAGGAGGTCCTAGGGTGTAGAGAAAAGATATCAATCTCTACACAATCATCATATACACGTTTTACTCATAGTTAGTTATAGCTTCAAGGTTGTAAACCCTATCACTATTAAGAGTGATCGTATTAATATATTGAAGCTGCAACGTTTGGTTAATTGTTATTATTCTTCTTAGTATCACAACCTAGTTTCCGCATAGTTTGTGATATTCCCAATCAAAGTTTCTACCATAGTTGTCTTGGATTTATCCAATACAACTAAACCTTATATCAGCTAAGGAGTTAAAGATCTGTTCAGAACGGGATCAACAAGTGGTATCAGAGCTGGTTGAGAAGCTTTGAATAAGAAGAACACATTTTCTACACACAAGATTTGTTTGTCGAAGAAGAGATGGCCTACAGCTCAAGTTCTTCAAATGCTAATTCTAAGGTACATACTTGTTCTACTGAATGTGAGCAATCATATGCACAACTTAAAAAATTATATGATACTCAAAGGGAACAACTTGGTGATGCTAGTATAGAAATTCAAGCCTATACTCAAGCTTTAAAAAAGGTAGAGGCTCAATTAGTTGCTCATCAGAAAAATCAACTTTGGTATGAGGAAAAGATTAGATTTATGAAAATTGATTTAGATGACAAAACTGATGTACTCACATACCATAAAAAACTATTAGCAGAAGCTGTAAAAGAAAAAGAAGAATTAAAAACCAAATTAGAATCATTTGAAACTTCTTCTAAAAGTCTTAATACACTGCTTAATAGTCAATTGAGTGCTAATGATAAAGCTGGTTTTGGGCATAATGGTGCAAAAGAGTCTAAAGTAAGTGAAACAATTACTAGTGTGTCTAAAGTTGAAACAAGTAATTCTGAAACTAGTAATGATAAAGTGGAAATGCCTAAAATTAAAACTGTTAGGATGAGTGAACCCATCATTGAGGAATGGGAATCTGACAGTGAAGATGATGAGATTGTGGTCAAACCTAAGGAAGTAACAAAAACAGTCAAACCTAGCTTTGAAAAGATTGAATCTGTTAATGCTAGGAATGAAACTGTTAGGCAAGCAGAAAACCCTAGGAAAAACAATAAGAGTCCTAGAGGAAATAAAAGAAACTGGAATGGTATGATGACTCAGAAATTAGGTGAAAATTTTGAGTTTAACAATAAGGCTTGCTATGTATGTGGTAGTTTTGATCACCTGCACTATACCTGTAAACACAAGAGAAAGATTAATGATCAAAAACAGGTTAAACCAGTGTGGAACAACTCAAAGAGGGTGAATCACCAGAACTTTGGTAGATTTTCTCACCCCAATCCAAAAAGTAACATAGTTCCACAAGCAGTACTAACTAAGTCAGGCCTAGTATCACTTAATACTGCCAAATCAGTTAGTACTGCTCAATCCAGAAAAACAATGAATGATGCTATGCCAACAACATACTCTTATTATAAAGCATATTCATCTGTTAAAAGACCCTTTAACAAGAAAACAACAAATTACAACAGATATTTCAACAAAAGAGTTAATACTGTTAAGAGTACAAGGGTTAATACCGCTAGGCCAAAAGCAGAGGTTAATACTGTTAAGGCCTCAGCTAGCTGGGTTTGGAAACCAAAACATGAAGAATTAGACCATGTTTTCAAATCCAATAGTGCATCAAAGACCCTGACAAGATATGATTATGTTGATGCACTAGGCAGGTTCAAGTCTGTTCTGGCTTGGGACTTCAAAAGACACTAACTTTCTTATTGCAGGGCAATTCATAAAGAGAGTGTGATTGTGTATTACTGTGGTTTGTATTTTTGTGCTTTGTGGACTAACTTTTTGCAGGAAAAGCAAATAAAAGTGTTAGATGGAAAAGATAGTTGGTGTCGTTCATATTGTTGCTGCTGTATGTTTTGAGATATTCTAGAAAACTAGGGTTTTTCACAAACTCTAAACAGAAGGTTCAAGAAACTCAAGGGGTTAAGAAGAAGGTTTATAATTTTTATCACAGCAGGTTAAAGAGTAGTATGCATATGGTTTGTGTGTTTGAAAGTCACAGCAGGTTGTTGTGTACCTATCTGATTGGATTTGCAAAAAGTGAACATGGGATTGGCTGCATGGTTATAATATTGAGGCGTAATCTGCAGGGCCAAACACTTGAAAGTTATGTCAATGGTGGCTGATGATGGTATTAAGCTGCTAGTAACTTTAGTACTGCCAGTTGTGTTGTTACTTAGTACTGTAGTGTACAAATAGACTTAGTACTTGCTAGAGTGAGTTTTAAAAGCAGTTGGTTTGTGATTGTTGTCAAATGCTTTGTATAAAGTATTGTACGGGGTATTTGCGTGTCAAATAGGCTTATGGTTAAAGGCTCATGGTTTTTGTTGTACAATGAAAGTGTTGATGGTTTTAGTGAATTTTGATGCTGTCTAGCACAGGAATAAACAACAATGATGAAGATACAGCAGGTGTAGTCTTCAACGGGTTGCTATGACAAGGATTAGTGACAGTTTAGCAAATGAAAAAGTGTCGCTAAAAAGGTGTCATCTGGATACTTAAAAAAAGGTATCCTTATATGTTTTGTACTGCTCGTTGGTGGTTACTAATGACACATGACACAATACTGCTGGTGATCATAAATATTGGTGCTTTACTGACGTTAAAAAGTATCTCAAAAGGTATGGAGGAAGGGAGCATTGTATACTGCCAGTGGGAAGAATTCAGTACTTGTTGGGTATGAAGTTTAGTACTGCCGACAGCTTTGATAGATTAGTACTGCTTATCGAGTACTTAGCTTACTGTTCTTCATTAAATTAGTACTGCAGTAGGTATGCTTATACTGCCAATGACAGTTAATACTACTAGCCTTATCTTTGAAGGTTAGTGCTGCTGCTTATGTAAGTTAGTGCTGCCAGGAGACGTTAATACTGGCAGTTCATGTTAGTGCTACTATCACTAAGGGTTAATGCTGCCAGTTTATACTTAGTACTGCTAGTATGATTAATATTGCTAGTATATTTTTAATGCTGACAGTATTAAGTTTCTGATGTTGGGGTAAATTTTAGCAGTACTTGATTATCGGCCTGGGTAAAACAAGGGTGCGTGCTGCTCTTATATAGAGGTATTATATACTGCCAAGCTTTGATCAGACTGCTAGTATTAAAAGGATGTTTTTTTATACTGCTAGCATTGTGCGATACCAGATAAAACACACAGTTTGGTTCTCGAATAGTTTGTTCTTAGCCTGATCTATGGATAGTGGTTCTGAGAATTGGCAAGCCACAAGGGATAGGAGAATTTTTAGGTATTGGTTTCATTTCAACACAACAAATAGTAATCAATTCACCATGTCTCAATACACTAAGTATGGCTATTCCAGTGCAAACGAAATCTGTTTTCTAATGAATTCTCAAATAAGTTGATAGCTGATAGTTTGCTAAAAACTATATGGTTCTCAATTTCACCATGCTTCATAGTTAAGAGTTGGCTAGTCCAAGCAAATCGGCTCTGTGGTAAAGAAATCTCAAATCCGTTGATGGCTGATAGTTTGCCCAAAACTATATGGTTACATTTCACATGTTTTATTATGATGAATTGGCTATTTCGGGGAGTAAAGACAAACCGGTAAAGAATCAATCAAATCGTTATGGCTGGTTAGTTTGCCAAAAAAAACTATACAATTTTTGTGATTCACTTCAAAGTGATGAGGATAGTTCTTGACTTATTGAATTGATGATTCTTGTGTAACAATTTTCTTACCAGGGTCATGTTTGGAGAATTTAAAAAATCACTTATTCTGATAATGAAGAAAGTTTAGGTGAGGATACATCCAAACAGGGGAGGATTGATGTGTAGACTTGCCAGAGGGTTAGATTTATTTGATGAGATTCAAATAATGAAGCTGAAACAAGAACATCAAGATTTCAAACGAGTAATTAGAAGTGAAGAAAGTGTTAGGATACATCACTCTGTTGATCAGAAGAACTTTACTTGAATTAAAACTTGTATGATTTTAACAAGTGAGATATCAATGTTTAGGCGAGGATTGTTGGGAATATTTCATTCAGAAACTTGATGACTTAACAATGATGAATATCAAGTTTAGGGGAATGATTGTATGGGAATTAAGATTCCTTGATGCTGTTTGAATAAATGAAAACAAGAAGGGACTAAATCGGGACATAATGAAAAGTTCTACAAATATGGAAGATTGTAGAAGATATGGGTCAAAGATTATGAAGATAATGATTGATATCCAACATGATTTAGGATTTCATTATAATATTAAAGTGTTGACATTAGGAACGGTTGAATACATATGGAAAGTATTAATAAGTACTAAATATGATGAGTAGGTTACAAGGTTTATTCAGGAAAGTGATTGATGCTAAGAATACTTGAGGAAAGTATTAATTGTATTGTAACCTCTAGGACTACTTGTAAGTATAAAGGATGTGTACTGAGGTGTAGGAAAAATGTATCAAATCTCTACACAATCATCATATATACGTTTTACTCATAGTTAGTTTGTAGCCGTCATGGTTGTGAAAACCCTTATCACTATTAAGAGTGATGTGTATTAATGTATATTGAAGCTGCAACGTTTTTGGTTAATGATATTATTCTTTCTTAGTATCACATACCTAGTTTCCGTCATAGTTTGTGATATTCCCAATCAAGTTTCTACCATAGTTTTGGTCTTGATTTATCAGTACAACTTAAACATTTATATCAGCTAAGGAGTTAAAGATCTATTCAGAACGGGATCAACACACCATCTTCATAGAAGGAGAAGGGTATTTATACAAGGTTTGGGGCGTGGTCAACATAAGGTCTCCTTATGTTGACCCGATTAGCTTAACTATTACACCACGATTAACTACGAGCTACGAATTATAATATTGGAAGTGACCGAGTCTTTTGTTAACTTCTAACAATCTCCCCCTAAGGGAGGTTACTTCATTTTACAAAAACTTAAGTTTAGCATTCTGTGAATGTCCTCAATCTTGCTCGCAGTCTTGAATCTTTGATCTTTATCTTGTGAATTTCATGTAGTGATCTTAGAACTTGTTCCTTCATGCTTTATAGGCTTGTGATCTTGAGCTTCTTGAGATCATCAGTCAAACGTAATCTCTTCATCATCTTGTATTCTTTTGTCTTCTTGTAATCTTGTCACTTTTAGACCAACATGCTCATACTTTTCTTTGTATTGAAAGCTATCGAACAATCTCCCTTGGAATGCTTCATCTTGAAAACTTTTAACACTTCAAAGAAGATATTTGAGTATCAGAGTAGCGGAAGACTTAAGTAACATGTACTTGAGCTTTCATCCTGTCTTTATATTTGTCGATTGAGCATGAGCATGTGGTAATGAATTTGACTCATCATGGACTAGATGCTGCCACCATCGGGAAAACCTGCATGTTTAGGTTAGTGATAATCAACAGATATGGACGAAATTATCTTTGTCACTTCATCGAATACGGTTGTAATAACCACGGTTCCCTATTATTTAGTATATATACTTCCTTCGTATGATCAGTGTAAAATTAAAAGAATTCTTGACAGGGTTCATTATGCAGCTGCACTAGCCGTTCTCGTTACCGGAGCATCTTAAAGCAGTCAACCGGTCAAGACGTCGATTCGGTTATTTTACTATCTTTCCCAATTGAGTCGTTAATTAGTGTTCAACTTTCCTATGTCCAGATACCCTTTTGAGGCTGCCCATGGACATAAGATTGAAAAATGATTTAAGAAAATTAGTTAATGTGTAAATGAATAAAGAGTTTTCTAACACGCCAAACAGTTTTATCTTTACAAATTCATCTGTCAAATCCTATACTGAACCGATATTGATATTCAATTGTCACAAGTTTGATTCATATAGAATCGCGACAAGTCACCTTGGGGTAGAGCAAGGCTTGTTGATGTTGGCACTGGTCTTGGATTTCCATTTGTCATTTGGGAATGCCTCTAGAGTATCAGTAATCGCCTGATGTTCTATGGCAAACGATATCAAGGATGTAGTGCTTTAGGACCTCTTAATGTTTCACTTTTTTTTCACGTGCTAGGAAGAAACTAATGTATTTGTGGATAGTGTTATAATGAGATATATGGATGATCTCGTTATGGATCTTAGACTAATAGTGATTTTTGGTTAGTTAATCGGTAGGATGGAGACTGACTGTCAGCTTTTCAATTATTAATAACTCGGAAGTGAGGAAGTTAATAGATAGCGTGTTTGATCTTTGTGGAAGTGAAACAAAAATCGTTTGAGGAGATTATGAGGGCTAGAGAGGGTCTGTGCATTTGCATCAGTGGTCTTATGAAGTCTGTCTTCAATGTTTGCAATCATCATTGTGATTTTGATAGCATATGTATTGACCCAGTTTCTGCCTAAGTATATGGAGGGCTTCTTTCTTTAGACCCTTTATCCATACATTTCTTTTTCATTCTTCAACCCCTTCAATTCTTACCAAGACTTCATCACTAACACCTTGTTGGGTTTGTTCCAGTGTTAGCTCTGTCTTAGTCGACATTATTCTCATTCTCACTTTTACTCATTTTATCATATCATACCCAAGGAATTCTAATCTAACTATTGGAATGTCCTTGGGTAGATCCCTCCAGTTCTGGCTGGATCATAGAACCAATACTATCCTTAACCGCCTTATATCTCCTTTAGAATAAGCTCATGGTCGGTCTTTTGGTTTTTCCACAGTATCCGTTAAAACATTTTGACAATCAATCAAGGTACTAGTGATAGAAATCAAAACCTTTTTGTACCTTGATGGTTTCATCTTTACTAAAATTGCTCCCTTGCATATGTGCATCGATATTCAAAAGTGTTTTGCACATAAGAGGGAGAAGATGCACTTGAGTCACTTAGATCACATTATAAGCCTTATATATATTTTTACATTTTCTCCCCTTATTGAAAATGATAAGTCGTTTGATATTTTGGATATCAATTGATTTAAAATTAAGCTTCTGGGGAGAAAAATGTTACTTAATAACATGCTTATTATGAACATTTTAATGCTCCCCCTCAATTAATGAGGGTATGATATGGTGTCGAGTACATAATTTGAAAGATTTTGAATTTATTAAAAAATTCATGAAAATTTATACTCGAACACTATATACATAATATCGATCCTACACTACATATATGTATATATTCACAAGATAGATTATGAGACAGGACCTGACAAGTGTAAACCAAGTATGAACGAGTCATACTGTCCTCGGCAGCAGTCGTTTGTCTGTCTCAATATTTCTCCCACCAACAAGACTTTCCAAGCTTCGCATAATCTGTCTTTCCAGCAACAGGTTGTCAATCATTTTCAGCATTTCATCAGTCCGTTGCTGATCTTTCTCTGTCCAACCTCTCTTTGGCATTGCTTCAACTTTCTTTTAAAGTTTTAAAAGTCTTTGCTCAAACTTCAAGGACGAGTCAAATTCGGATACATTTGTAACTTGAGCTTGTGTGGTTGGTGGTGTCGGTGTTGATGTTGTCTTTTCAGTAACCATTGAGATAACAATGTCAATGAGTGGAGTTCTTTGGACAGCTGTGTCCTCTTGATGAATGGAAACATCTACCATTGATTGAATCTCGTGTTCAGCAGATGACTGAGTTAATTTGGTTGTTCATTTCCAGCTTGTTTCTTTGCAACTTCTGCATCAGCTTGGTTTTCTTCAGCTTTGTTTTCCTAATCACTAGAAATGTCTTGAACTTCATTATCATATCAAGAAAGTGAGCAGCTTGAGCTACCAGAATCGTCCTTTGGCTTATCAGGAACCTATGGAATAATACTAGATCCTTCACTTAAACCTTTGGAAAGTTGTTGACTTCTGTAGTCAAGCATGTTTCTTCTTCTTTTAGAAGCTTTTATAGCTTCCTCCCGAACCAACAATCCTTTCTTGAGTAGATTCAAGACTTTCTTCCAAGTGCATCAGAATAAGAATACCTGCACGAAGAAGTCTTGTTGTATAACGCCCAAATACTCGAAGTCAATTAGATCCCGGATGTGCGCATTTCTCTCTTCAGGATAATGATGATATAAATTGTAACACCAAAGTCAACTAAGTCCCAGATATAGACAATTAAACCCTCTAAGTAGTCAAAATGATAACACCAAAGTCAACTAAGTCTCGGATGTAGACATTTCTTCCTGCAAGATTGACTATCTAAAGGAATTATCATACCTATGTGTACCTCATTTATCAAATATTTCTACTTCTTTGAGAATAAGCTTAGTGATTAACCAGTCGGGGAAACATTAAATGAATCAGAGACATATCATCAACTTCAAGGCTTCTAAAACTACATAATTATTTCTAAACAATCTTAAGCTTTTTAAAACTATGACGTGTTGACAATATTGGTCGTATGTAGTTTTAAGCCCAAGCCACTTAGCACACAATTTTCATTTAATTCCCTAAAGTTTATAGCATATGACATCTAAAGACCTTTTGAGTTATAATAAATTAACTCCCCTTTAATTAATAATCCATCATGTTAAAAACTTTATCCATTAATATCGTGACTTATTTTGAAAAAACGTTTTAAAAGATTATTTGATAACACTTTCTCCCCCTCAAATAATGACCTATTTTCTATTAAAAGAGCTGTAGTCATTGTTTGAGTGGTCGAATTATCTTTTAAACTCTTTTTTTGATGAGAAACTGAGATGATTGATTTGTTTTGAAAGACAACACCTTTTACACCAAAAAATAAGATTTCTCTTATTTTGAAAAATAAATGCACTGACACGTACACTTATTTTAAGAAAGCCCGGATTGTGTAGAAAAGTATACACAAGCCTTTGCATGATCATAAAGTAGATCATGCCCGAGAAACTTAATTCCTGTTGTGAGGTCAAGTTTTTTTTGACGAAATACTTGCCTTTAAGATGAAGAACGGGTTGCAGTCTGTGATAACGCTCAAATTATACATATTTCTATATGCGTTATCTATGCTTTTATGTATATTTATTAGCTAATTATAAGAACTTTTGATACTTAATCAAGTATATTTTCTATTGTAGCTTCTAGATACGTGTCGTGGAAGAAAACGGAAGAATACACGAAGATTTGAAGCTTAAACGAAGACACAACTCAAGCTAAAGATCTCCCGACACCTATCCACTGTTTTGGTCATAACTTGAGCATACAAACCCTGTTTGACCCGATTCTGATGGACACGCGACTAGGAAGGAATTCTCTACAACTTTGATTTTTGGTCTAAAAGCTGAAAATGCACCAAGTACGCCGCACTTCCAAATAAGTGCGGCGCACTTTTCAAGAAATCCCAAGTACGGCGCACAAAATAAAAATGTGCGCCGCACTTTCAGTCTGATACATTAAAAACGTGAATTTAGCCTCAAAATCGACCACATTCATCCTTTTCTTGGTCCCCAAGTAATTTTTACCCTATAAATACCCCCTAAAACTCCAAGGGAAACACACACCAACATATACAATCTCTCAAATCAAAGTGGAGAGGAGGAAGGAGTGGTGAGGATCTTAGGATCCAATTATCCAAACACCCCTTTAATCCGTCACTTACCGCCATGCTACCACCACTCTCTACCCTAAATTCCTACTAAAACACCACCATTTCCAGACCCCAAACACCATATTTCCAGAATCTAAATACATTATACCATAAGGATTAGACAATTCACACCAAATCTCTAACTCCTTCACTATATAAAACCCGTTACCAAACACACCATTTGGCGACATGTTCTTGATTTCCAGCGGGTTAGTGGCAGCCCCGTGGGTTATATCATAAGGTTTTAGATGTTGGTTGTTTATGGGAGCAATTGGTTATTGGTTTGGTTATGATGTAGTGTTCTTCGTTTGTTTTGGTGATATGTGAAACATGAATAATATTTGGATGATTTTGCCATGACTTGTGAATATATATGTTTATGAATTCAATGTTGTCTTTACTTGGATCCTTGTTTATCCTTTGATTGATTGTTGCAACTATTATAGGTCGAAAGAGTTAGTTGTAATGGATGATTTTGAGTAGCGAATCAATATCATACTTGTGAGAATTGTGTGGTAAACTGATAAACAAACCAAGTGAAATAGTGTTTAAGACCCTTCCTTATGTTGACCGACCGGATTAGGAGGAATTCATATGTATGCATATTTGATATAAACCGCTCTTAATGCGCTCGTGATTATGTAGTATATAGGCCGAAAGGATTCTATGTTATCATTGGTAGATATGCTTGTTATTATGATTACCCGTCATATATGACTTGTATGCTTTGTTTATATAAAGTCTCGCTCTATCTATATCTATTATGTTATGTTGATCTTGCCTTGTTTCTTGCTTACTTTATACACACGTTTTGGCTATTTGATCCGTGACAATCATTTAGCTTTGTTACTTAATAAAAAATATGTGAATTGCTACAAATCCCGTGGATCAACCTGGACTTATCTAATACTATATTACATTCGAATATGGTACACTTGCCCGAATGTTGTGTTTTTAGTCAAAATCGGTATTTCTAGTTATTATAAATTTAAAGCTTGCAAAACACACATCAGTCTGAAATAACTGCAAGCCAATGACATGTTTTGAAAACTTTTGAAACTTTTATTTGAACTTTATTTACAGCTCCGTGTCATTATTAAATGACATTTCTAAAGCCGTAAATATTATCGATTATAAAAGACATGTCATGAAAAACATATTTTTATGTTTATTGATTTTTTTAATTTTCTATTTTCTTTTTTTAGGTTTTATATTTTTCTATTTTCTTTTTTATAAAATCTATTAAAAAATGGAAAATTTTTTGTGTTTTTGTATTTTTATATATTTACATAGGATACATAAAGAGGTACCATCATCACTCTTCATTTTCTTCTGCCAGACTCTTTAGAGTTTCTAGAGACATGATTTTCATCCCAAGCTTGTTGATCAGGAATTCAAATCTTCCTATGGTAACGCTTTGGTGAAGATGTCTGCCAAATGACACTCAATTCTGACGAAGTAAAGCTCAACCACACCACTTTTAACTTGTTTTTTTATGAAATGATACCGGATGTCAATATGCTTTGATCTTGAATGTTGGACGTTGTTACAGCAGAGAGCAATAGCACTCTTGTTATCACAGTACAGAGGGATCTTATTGGATTCAAATCCATAGTCTGTCAATTATGATCTCATCCAAAGGATTTGAGCACAACATCCAGATAAGGAAATGTGTTTTGCCTTTGTACTGGAGATTGTTAGCCTTAATTATATTATGTCAAACAAGAATGTTATCTGTCTTATTAAGTCAATTAGGTCTTGTAATGTAATAGGCTAGTCTGGTTTTAACGGGTTTGGTTTGTAAACTAATATTGTCCATGTTCAGGATTAAAGCCCAAGTAAAACTAAGCCCGACCCATTAAGAAAGCCCATGTGCCAAGTAAATGGCTAAGGGTATAAAAAACCCTCTCCACACATGGAGAGGGTGTTGGTTACATTTGCTTCATTTGTTGTATGTGTAACTCACCAAACTCTTAATCTAATCTTATCTTCTTGTTTCTCTCTCTACTTTCTCTCTCTACATCCTAGCTTATTTTCTACTCAATCTTGCTTATTGGTATTACTTATAGTTATGTTTGGATCATAATATAGTGGGATATCATGTGGTATACTTCGCCAAGGGGTGTTTAGTGGTTGATTTGTGGGAAAAAACTTAAATTTGTGGCTTATTATGTGGAAAAAGCCCGCGTCCTATTTGGGTTTTTGGCTATTTGGCTTGTCAATCCTATCCTTTCCTTATTATACATGTTTCATAGTTTCTTGTGTAGCCATTTCATGCATTAGATAAGTCTCTAGTTACATTTTTAAAGTTTTTCATATTCGGCTTATTTTAGTTTCTAAGTGGCGGGTTGAGGTTGTTCTTGAAGATTCACAAGAAAAAGATATGTACCTTCGTGTTTAGAACAAGCTCTAGTTTCTTATCTTGAAGTCGTATTGCTTATTTCATAAGCTTATTTTGCTTTTTGAGCCTATTCGAATGTTTCTTAAATGTTATTCTATCTAGCGAGTTGTCTAGGTCTTTTAGTAGCGAGTTATCAAAGATATTAGTTTGTTTGTTTGCCAAAATCCAAACAGGTACAATAGGTACGAAAGTAACAGGTTGTACTCTAGAAAGTGACCTCTTTGGAGCAGCGAGTTAGAGTAGCGACTTAGGCAGAAAAAGCAGCGAATTGAAGCAGCGAGTTATAGGTACTACTAGCGAATTGAAGCAGCGAGTTATAGGTACTACCAGCGAATTGAAGCAACGAGTTATAGGTACTACTAGCGAATTGAAGCAGCGAGTTACAGGTACTACTAGCGACTTGCTATAGCGAGTTACAGGTACATTGAAGACAAATTTCTAAGGTCAAAGTCAAACGTTATGCTGCCCAAGTCTTTTTAAAGTAGCGAGTTGTCAATGACTCTAGCGGTTTGTTATAAAAAATAACGAGTTGTCAAAGATTCAAGCGAGTTGTCAAAATTGGCAGCGGTTTGATAAACTTAATACTCCCAACGATTTGACTAAGTTCTAAAGGCAGGGGTTTGGTGTTCATTGCCAGCGGTTTACAAATTGTTTGAAAACTTTGAATTTCACGAACCTTGTTTTATTGGACTTTGGACTTTGGACTTTAATTAACCGTAAACTTTGGACTTAAAATGTTAATTAATTAATCAATCATCAAACCTCAACTTCAAATCAATTCTACTTTCACGGTTTTTCTATTGATTTTGTAAAATCCCGACAAGTTATTCTTTCTTCTTCTTGGTTTTAATCATAGAGTTGTAAAATCCCGTGGAAGTTAATTGAATTCATTCAAACCACAATACAATCATCACTTCATAACACTTGAGATCCGATATCCATTCACAACAAAATCAAAATGTCAAATACCAATAACAATTTGCAAACTCAAACATCGAATGCTCTTCACAATGCTATCATGGAAGCAGGTGGCAAAGATCGTCCACCAATGTTAGCACCGGGTAATTACGTTCAGTGGAAATCCAGAATCAAGAGATACATCGACACCAAACCTAACAATGAACTCATCCACTATTGTCTACAAAATCCACCCTACAAGTTTAAATGGACTGAGAAGAGTGTTCCAGTTGCTGAAGGTAGTTCTGAAACAACTACAGAAGGGTACATGGAGAACTATAAGAATGTTTCACAAGACATACAAGATCAACTGAATGTCAAAGCTGAAGCCGTTCAGATCATTCTCACAGGGATAGATAACGATATCTACTCCACAGTTGATGCTTGTCCTAATACATGTGAAATGTGGAAAGCCATTGAAAGGTTGAAACAAGATGAATTAATCAATGTTCAAGATCTTAAAACCAATTTGTATTAGGAATTTAGAAAATTCACATCACGGGATGGTGAATCACTTGAATCGTATTACTCAAGGTTCTATAAGATAATGAATGAGCTTGTCAGGAATCAGTGTGATGTTACCAATCATCAAGTGAATGTTTAGTTCTTACTTCAACTACAACCATAATGGCAAAGGTTTGTGACACTTGTTAAGCAAATTCAAGAGCTGAAGACTGTCTCCTATCACAAACTTTATGACATCCTAAAGCAACACCAGAATGAAGTCAACAAGATAAGGGCTGAAAGACTAGCACATACTGTTAATCCACTTGCACTAGTTGCTCAACAACAACCAGCTTACCATCCTCAAAACCATCCTAATCACAACACTCAATATTCCTCAACTAGGTCACATCAAGCTACCATAAACAGAGGAAAGCAATTGTCAACTCTTCTGTTCCTATTTATGATCAAGAACCTGCCATAGTTACTGAAGATGATGAAATGTCAAAGGAAAAGGAGATTGACAAACTCATGGCTTTAATTTCTCTCTCGTTCAAGAAAATCTATAAACCTACCAACAACAACCTTCGAACTTCATCAAACACCAGTAGAGCTAACCAAGATAATTCTCTAAGAATCAACAGAGGAACTAGGTATGAAAATCAGAGGGTAGTTAATGTTGTTAAGACTAGGGAAAATGTAGGTACTCCGGTTATGCAAACGTCTAGGATTTAGTGTTATAGTTGCAAGGAATATGGGCATGTATCAAGGGAATGTCAGAAACCAAAATGACCAAAGGATGCAACTTATCACAAGGAAAAGATGTTATTGTGTAAGCAAGAGGAAGTTGGAGTTCAGTTGAATGCTGAGCAAGCTGATTGGAAGGAGGATACTGATGATGAGTCGGACGATTAGGAATTGGAAGCACATTATATGTACATGACACACATTCAAGAGGTTACTCCAGATGCAGTTGAGAATTCTGGACCCATCTTTGATGTTGAGCCATTACAAAAGGTACAAAATAATAATGACAACTATAATGTGTTTGCCACTGAAAATGAACATCTTGAGCAACCTGAATCTATTAATGACACATATCTGGAGGAACAAGGTGACACTAACATCACTATTGATTCATTGGATATGTGTTATGATAGAGAACATGATGACCAGGATGATGCCGATAAACTTGCTCAAGAACGTGATTTGCTTGCTTCTTTAATTGATAAACTAAAATGTAAAATTGATGACAGCAACAACCGTAATAAATTTTTGGAATCATTACACAAGGCTTTAGTTGATAAATTGAAAGGTGAAATTGGGGATTTCAAAACCAAGAATAAAAGTTTAGAATCATCAAATAACCATTTTAAAGAAGCAAACAATGAACTGTCTAAGACTAATCAGTTGATGTTCAAAGACCTTAATAATTTCCAATCGGAACTTGATAAGTATCATGATGTGAATTATGCGTCAAAGGTGGTAATTGATTGTGCAAAAGATAAAGGGGATTTAATGTTATACAAAATAGAATCTGAAAAGTCATCTAATGAATATACTCGAAAGATAAATGATTTAAATCAAACAATTTCGGATATGAAAAAGTAGCTTTTTGCATATCAAGAAACCATCTCCATAATGTCATGAGAAAAAGAGGCTCAGATTAAGTTTTACAAAACTCATGAAGACAAAGAACTTGATAAGGTCATTGCTTTAGAAAACAAAGTCAAGGTTTTGGATGATATTGTATATAAAATAGGTCAATCTGTTCAAACAATGAATATGCTTAATCGTAATTGTAAAACGAGTTTTGCAAAACCCGAGTTCCTCAAGAAAGCTCAAAGAGCGAATCCTCGTCTATATGATATAGGTTGCTATAATGATAATCTTGCGATAATGTTAGCCCCTGAATCTGACCAAATGATTCGTCTTGACAAAGAAAGTCGATCAAAATTAAGCGATCTAATCAGACCTTTTGATTATGACCAGTTGAATAACCTTTATGATTTGTTCGTTTCACAACGTGAAAAGTCGCCTGAACAACTATATTTTTCAAAAGCATCAAAAATGAGTCATACGTCTGCTAATAATGAAATTTCCAAAGAGTTTTTTAATAAACAAACAACTTTGTTAGAACAACGAATGGATGAATCAATTCCATGAGATCAAAAGTGTAAAAGCTCTAAAGAACTTTTCAAAATTAAAATATGTGTTGACACGATTTTTGATGGTGTGGAACGTTGCAAACAAACAATTGCTAAAAGAATATATTTTGGTAACATAGATCCATTCATTCAAAACACTATCAAAGGAAAATTTTGCCCCCAAATTAGAAGAATCAATGTTGACTTAGAAAAATTTCATTTGTGTTTGAAAGAGGAAACGTTGCTGATTTGAGATACTTTAATTCTCTTGAACATGAAGTTGACTCTCTCAAATCTCAACTGGAAACTTAAAAAACACAAGTTTTAGATGAAATCGACCGACTTTTAAAGGAATATTATTATGCTGATCACATGAATGCAATACTTGGTGTGTACACTGATCTGGAGGAAGTTACTAATTTGCAATGTGATTATCTAGAAACTTTGGAAAAATATGAACATTTTGAAAAAGAGCTTTCAAAAAGTAGATCAATGTCAAAGAGTTTTGAAGCACTTCAGAAACATGCGAATAATCTTGAACTTGATTTACAACAATGCAAAGAAAAGATAAAAAAATAACAAATCTTTCAAAGAAAATCAGTCCAATGTATTTCTAAAAGAACGTGAACAATATTTTGAAATTCAAGACTTGAAAGCTCAATTACAAGACAAAGGAATTGCAATAAGTGAGTTGAAGAAACTTATTGAAAAGATGAAAGGAAAATATGTGGAAACTAAGTTTGAAAAATCACCAATTATTCGACAACCAAATGCTTTTAAAAGTCAAAGACAATCAGTTTTAGGAAAACCGGCTATTTTTTCAGATTCTCTTGAAAAGAAAGTTTTTTCAAAGGCAAAGTCAGTTACCAAAAATAATGTGTCAAATGATTTTTTGAAACCAATCCTTGCACATATTTTGCCTTAAAATATAAAGTCAATCTTAAAGAACACAAATGTAACTGCTCTAGGAATGTATAAAGTTCACACAGAGCCCAATCAAACTAGAACTCAACAGATGCCTTAAGATATTAGGAAAACTAACAAACGCGTGTCCTTTTCTACAGGAGTAATTCCCACTACTAGCGTTAGCAGACCACAGCTTAAGAGCAATCGAATGGGAGATAGTGTCATGCCTAACAATAGTCAAGGGAAGAAGCAAGAAGTAGAAGAACACCGTAGGAATTTTAAGTTTTCAAATAATAAAACATATGTAACTACGTGTAATGACAGTTTGAATGCTAAGACCACGACTGTCAACTTTGTTTGTGTTACTTGTGGAAAATGTGTGCTAAATGAAAATCATGATTTGTGTGTTCTTCATTATATTAATGGTGTTAATTCTAGGACTAGACAGCCAATTGATGTGCCTATTAGTACTAGAGAACCCAAGCAAACTGTGAACCAGTCTGTTGCAACATCCCATAAGAAAACAGTTGCAACAGACTCCACTGTCAAGAACCCTAAAAACATAATTAGGAAGATATATGAGCAAGTTATTAAGACATACAGTTGGTGGTAGCCTAAGTTTACACCACCCGAATACAAATGGAAATCTAAGTCCCCAACAGGAAAAGTCAACCCTAATGTTAGTATGCCTCAAGGAAATGCATCTAGAACTGCTAATATTTTGGAACATATGACTCCTAGGCGTTCCACTATGTCCAATACTCCATTGTCTTCTAATTATTTTGCAGCTCGTAGAGATAATTCTATTCATCGTCGACTCGAGTGCTCAAAGCACATGACAAGAAATCTTAAACTTCTAACTAATTTTGTGGAGAAATTTTTGGGCACGGTGAAATTTGGAAATGATCAAATTGCATCGATTCTTGGTTATGGAGTTTTGGTTCAAGGAACTATAACTATCAAAAGGGTTTATTACGTCGAAGGGATAAATCACAATTTATTCTCTGTCGGTCAATTCTGTGATGCGGATTTGGAAGTTGCTTTTCGGAAGTCTACATGTTATATCCACGATTTAAAGGGAAATGATCTTCTCATAGGTTCTCGTGGCACATATATTTATTACATAACTCTTCAAGACACATCCACTCATAATCCAATTTGCTTAATGGCTAAAGCCACATCGTCTCAAGCATGGTTATGGCATCGTCGTCTCTCACATCTAAACTTTGACACCATCAACTTGCTTTCGAAGAATAATATTGTCATTGGCCTTCCAAAATTAAAATTCGTCAAAGATCATCTTTGCTCTTCTTGTGAGTTGGGGAAAGCCAAAAGAAAGTCTTTTCACACTAAGACTACCCCGAGTTCAAAATGACGGTTGCAACTTCTACACACGGATTTATGCGGTCCTATGCGGGTAGAAAGCATTAATGGAAAGAAATATGTTCTTGTAATTGTTGATGACGACTCCAGATACACTTGGACCCACTTCTTGAGGTCCAAAGACGAAACACCTGAAGTTCTCATTGATTTCCTTACACTTGTCCAAAGAGGACTTCATGCTCAAGTTAGAACAGTTCGAACTGACAAAGGCACGCAATTTTTGAATAAAACTATTCATGCATACTTTGCAAAAGAAGGTATAAGACACGAAACGTCAACTGCTCGAACACCTGAACAAAACGGCGTTTTAGAAAGATGGAACCGTACTCTTGTTGAGACTGCTCGAACAATGCTAAGCACCGCTAAAGTTACCTTGTTCTTCTAGGCTAAAGCAATTGCTACAACATGTTTTACTCAAAACCGTTCACTTGTAATTCCTCGACATGAGAAAACACCTTACCACATCATTAATGGTCTAAAACTGTCTGTTAAGTTCTTTTACATTTTTGCCTCTATTTGTTACGTCATCAGAGATGGTGAAAATCTTGATAAAAATGAAGGAAAAAGGTGATGCATGTATTTTTGTAGGGTATTCTACTCAGTCAAGAGCTTCCAGGGTATTTAACAAGAGGACAAGAATAATAGTTGAAACCATTCATGTTAACTTTGATGAATTGCCTTAGATGGCGTCAGATCACGTCAATTCTGACCCCGTTCCACAATGTTCGACAACGGCACTTGAACATGACAGTTTAAGTCTCGGTCCCCAAAGTCAAGAAAATGTTCCTCAAGCAGTTGAGACATTAACAACGTCAAATGATCTGGATTTGCTATTTAATCTGATGTTCAATGAATTACTCAATGGAAATACTCTAGTTGTGTCAAAGTCTTCCGATGTACATGCTGCTGATGATCATAATAAACGTCAAAAAAATAACACAACTTAATCTTCTACAACAACCGTTGTTGCAGATTCAACTCCATTGAACATTCAAACAACACCAGTAACTACAAGTCACGCACCAACTCAAGTACCAACTGTCACTGCCACTGAGAACATTATTCAAGCAGAAACCAATAACAAAAATGCACAAGTTGACGACGATGAATTTGTAAATGTTTTTAGTACACCGGTACAAGAACGAGGGGCGACATCGTCTCGTCATGTTGATTCGTCAAACATGCATACATTCTATCAACACCATCCCTCTGCACATCGTTGGATAAAAGATCATCTATTAGAACAAGTCATTGGAAATCCTTCTCAATCAATTAGAACAGGACGTAAGCTAGAAACAGATGGCGAGTTTTGTATGTTCGCACTCACCGCGAGTCGAACCGAACCAAAGAACATCAAAGAAGCCATGGCTGCTTCTGCATGTATTGAAGCGATGCAGGAAGAACTTCACCAATTTGATCGATTAGATGTATGGGAATTAGTCGACAGACCACTATGCAAAAACATCATTAACTTGAAGTGGCTCTAGAAATACAAACGTGATGAGGAAAATACTGTAATTCGCAATAAATCTCGTCTTGTAGCTAAGGGATACACACAAAAGGAAGGAATTGATTTCGAAGAGTCATTTTCACCAGTTGCTCGGTTGGAAGCTATCTGGTTATTCATTGTGTATGCTGCACACAAATCATTTACAGTATACCAAATGGACGTTAAAACAACATTTCTTTAAGAACCTCTAAAGGAAGAAGTGTACGTAAACCAGCTAGATGGGTTCATAGATCCATATCATCCTGACCAAGTCTACCATCTAAAGAAGGCATTATATGGACTCAAACAAGCACCAAGAGCATGGTATGATGAACTCTCCAACTTCCTGGTATCCAAAGGATTCTTAAAAGGTTCTATTGATCCAACTCTGTTCATAACTAAACATGGGGAAGACATATTGCTTGTGCAAATTTACATTGATGATATTATTTTTGGTTCTACGAACCCAAAACATTAAAAAAGATTTGAAAAACTAATGCAATGAAAATTTGATATGTCTATGATGGGGTAGCTAAAATTCTTTTTAGGAATTCAGATCCACCAATCCCCTCGTGGTATCTTTATAAACCAAGCTAAGTATGCTCAAGAGATACTTATAAAGCATGGTATGACCTCATGTGATAGCATTGGTACACCAATGGCTACAAAACACCTAGATGCTGACCTGAGTGGTACTCCAGTCGACTAAACGAAGTATCATAGTATGGTTGGAGCACTCATGTACCTAACAGCAAGTAGACCAGATATTGTACATGCAACATGTTATTGTGCTCGCTATCAAGCGAAACCGACTAAGAAACATCTCACTGCGGTTAAGCGGATCTTTATGTGCCTTAAAGATACCATTAACATGAGACTCTAGTATCCAAAAGATACTAGTTTTGAGCTAACTGCTTTTTCAGATTCGGATCACGTGGGTTGTCTCGATTCACGTAAGAGTACATCTGGTGGAATACAATTTCTAGGTGGTGACAAGTTAGTCAGCTGGTCGTCCAAAAAGCAGGACTTCACTTCCATGTCTTCAGTAGAAGCTGAGTATGTGTCTTTATCTACGTGCTACGCTCAAGTTCTATGGTTGAGAACTCAGCTCACAGATTATGGCTTCCACTTTGATAAAATACCTATGTATTGTGACTCAAAGGCAACCATAGCCATCTCGTGCAATCCAGTCCAACATTCCTGTACCAAACACATCGATGTCAGATATCACTTCATAAAGGAACAGGTTGAATAGGGTATTATTGAATTATTCTTTGTCGGAACTGAATACCAGTTAGCTGACATGTTTACTAAAGCTCTGTCGGAAGATAGGTTTAAGTATCTCGTCAGACGACTCGGTATGAGATGTTTGACTCCAGAAGAACTGGAGGTTCTGGCAAACGAATCTGCTTGATCTATCAAACATCGAATTTGTAAATATTTTTATTCTTCTCTTTATTTTGATTTTTTTATAAATATTTTTGAAAAAGAAAATACAAAAATATAAAACCAACAAAAAGAAAATAGAAAAATATAAAGTCTATAAAAACAAAATATAAAATCAGAAAATTTCAAAAATACCAAAAAGAATCTTCTCGACATGTCTCTTGGAATCGATAACATTTACGTACCTAGAAATGTTGGTTAACATCGACACGGGCATGTAAATGAAGTTCGAACTAGAGTTTCAAATACTTTCAAAACATGTCATTTCTAAATTTTTTCATCATGACTTATGTACATTTCAGTGCATAACTCGGGCCCGAATGTAAAAGGGAAGTGTACGCTTCAGTGCGCTTACTCTTTAAATAGAAGAGAAGTATTCTATTATGGTTTTTATAAAGCGTTGAACACAATTTTCCAAAACATGACTCTTGAATGTCAAATTGTCTACAATATAATTTGTGGCATCTTTCCATAAAAAGTAGTATTTGTTAAAATTATGTGTTCAACACTCCCTTCCTCAAATAAATTTTCAAAAGTGCGGTACTATCAATGTCATTTTATATGGTTTAATTTCTGAGGGGGAGCTTTTAAAAAACAAAGCCTTTTAATGGGTTGGGTACATCTCATAAATGTCAATTTTATGTATCCAAACACATTTTGTGAAATTAAAATGTGGAAACTCAATGTCAATTAATAATATACATTGTTCACTAAGGCATCTCACTCCATCTTCAACATTATGTGGTGTCATGTCATTTTTTTCATTCCAATGTCAAGTTTGTAATAAATCTTGGTATCCCACATATAGTGTTGAAGGGGAGAAATCTGAAAAAAATGAATTCATGCAATATCATGGTATAATTTTTCTCCCCATGGAACTTTTCATTTCATAAATTTTAATCAATTGGTATTTCAAATACTAAGTGTTTTATTATTTAAAATAAGGGGAGAAAATGTGATTAAAATATGATATAGAAGAATGTGATCTTTAAGACTCTAAGTGCAACTCTTTCCTTCATGTGCTAAACAATTTTGAATCTCGAAGCACATGTGTAGGGGGAGTATTTCAAAATGTCAGAAAAAAGGTTTTTAAGGTTCGATCTCTATACCCAACAACCAATTAATCTCACGACGTCGATGAAGTCATAAGGTGGTTAAGGTTAGGTATAAGTCCTATGATCCAACCAGAACCGGAGGGATCTACCCAAGGACAATCCATAGTTAGAAATAGCAGTCCTTAGGTATGATTGGAGATGAATGAGAATAAGGGAAAAATGTCGACTAAGATTGAGCTAACACTGGAACAATCACAACAAGGTGTTAGTAATGATGTCTTGGTAAGCGTTGAAGGGGTTGAAGAATGAAAAAGAAATGTATGGATAAAGGGTGAAAACAAAGCAGCCCTCCAAACACCTTAGGCAGAAACCGGGTCAATACATAATCTATCAAAATCACAAAGATGATTGTTGGTATTGAAGAATGACATCATGGACCCAGTGATGCAATGCACAACCCTTCCCAGCCATTCGAGTTTCTCTCAAAAGAAACTTGTCTCATTTGTCACGGAGATACACACATTAATAATTGACATCTCACTCCAAGATTGTTGATATTGAATAGGTAGCAGTCTGCTCCAGCCTCCGATTACTAAAACCAAAGCGCACAAATCGAGTTTAGAGCCAGAAGAGATCAAATTATAAATCTCATTAGGACACAATGTCAAAATACACTTGTTGAACACCACAAAGTTCACAAGTTGTAACAAAGAGTCCTACGCATTATCCTTGAGATCTTGCCAGAACATTCGAGTGATACTTAAGTATTTACAGTGAAGATGGAAATCCTGCTTGAGCCAGCATCAAACAAGCTCTTGGTAGGTGACTTGCAAGATTCTATATGAATTAAGCTTGTGATAACTGGATATCAATCTTGGTCCTGTAAATGAATTGACGACTTAATCAGAAAATAGTAACTATCTGATTCACTCTTATTGTGTTGTCTGCTTTGAGACGTTCCGGTAATGAGAACATGCAAGCATGGTGAATCTAATACATCTGTGTTGGAAGATCCTACGCTTTAAGCTGGAAATCCTGTCAAGGAGGTTCTTCCAAATTGAACCTACCTGATCACAAGTCGGTCCTCACGGAACCAGAGGTTAATGCAACCGAACTCAAGATGAATGACAAAGCTAAATTCATTTTTTTTCTAACTGTCTTATTTTAGGATTAGACGACAATGTTGCAGCCTCATTCCAGTAAAGTCGGATTCATAAGCCACATGCTCATACTCAAGCTTTCAAAGCCAATCATTCAACAACAAGACCGTTGATTCTAAACTTCCTCATCAACAAAGAGCTTCAAAGTCAAATAAAGAATCGTCTATTGAGGAAGATTGTTAGACCTATAATCATATAAGTCAAACAAGAATGTAACAAGTATGAGCATGTTGTTCAAGAGCATAAGTTGATCAAGAAAGTCAAATCAAGATGATTCAAGTCAAGGATATGATGCAAGATTAAAGATCTCAAGAACTCATAGTCAAAAGACGAAGGCTCAAGAAAAAGACCATGAAGCATGAATGAACAAAGCCATTACAAACAAGAAAAGACCAAGACAAGACCAAAGAAGGCGAAGCTCAAACGTCACATCGTCAATGTTGGGGAGATCAAAGAAGACCTCAACATTAGGGGATATTGTTATCCTTAATTATATTAAATCAAACAAGAATGTTATCGGTCTTATTAAGTCAATTAGGTCTTGTAATGTAATAGGCTAGTCGGGTTTTAACGGGCTTGGTTTGTAACCTAATATTGTACATGTTTAGGATTAAAGCCTAAGTAAAACCAAGCCCGACCCATTAAGAAAGCCCATGTGCCAAGTAAATGGCTAAGGGTATAAAAGAAACCATATCCACACATGGATAGGGTGTTGGTTACATTTGCTTCATTTGTTGTATGTGTAACTCACCAAACTCTTAATCTAATCTTATCTTCTTGTTTCTCTCTCTACTTTCTTTCTCTATATCCTAGTTGTGTTTGGATCATAATATAGTGGGATAGCAGTGCTTTTTTGCTTCTTTAAGGACCAGCGGACAAGTCTGTTGATAACATCAAATATTTGATACTTTTTAGTGTCAATTTTCCCCTAAAAATACTTGCAATTGTCTTATAAATACTTAAATTCGACACTTTTATGGTTATTTTGTTGTTTTTAGGTAAAATGCAAGTATGTGACAAGAAACATGGGAAAAAGACGTAAAAATGAAGAAAACACGTATTCTTACGAGACTTTATGGCGCAACCCCTATGATAGTGTTACGCCGTAACATATTCAAGGCAAGACACGTCACCTAGCAAGATTACGGCGTAACCTCACTAAAGGTTTACGCCGTAACATTATTATTATGGAAGGCTAAGACATTTGAGTCAACATTACAGCGTAACATGGATACTTGATTACGCAGTAACATCCTTTAAGACTGCAATATGGAAAGTGCACTGGTATGTGCTTAAATACACATTGTCACACCCCCAAACGGGGCCTAGATGGAATACGTGTCCGAGGGCATGATGTCATAACAATCCAATCACAAAGCAATAAAGAACGACCACTAATCATGGACGTTTGAAAAAGTTTACTTGTTGCATAAAATAAAATAGATTGAAGTTTTACAGCCCATAATAATTAAGTTAAAAGTAGCGGAAGCATAACAAAGTTTTAATAATGACAACG